>CAUYQU010061662.1:0-10611 GCA_963574635.1 Cheracebus regulus
GGTGTTCTCAGCCTTTTTGCACTGGTTTCTTCCCATTTTTGTGGATTTATCCACCTGTTGTCTTTGTAATTGCCGACTTTCAGATTGGGTCTCTGAGTGGACGTCCGGCTTGTTGATGATGAAGTTTTTTCTGTTTCTTAGTTTTCCTTCGGGGGGCGCCCCTTCCCTACAGAGCTGGGCCTTCCCGGGTTCAGCTGTGCTTGTTCTCAGTCCTCAGCGCTTCCAATTGCTGTTCTTCTTGTGGGGATGGGACCGGCCGAGCCCGACTAAAAGGGCACCTAGTCCCGTACACTCCGCACCGAGAAGCGCCACGCCGGCCAAAAGAGTCGCGCTGGCAACCCGTGTGGCTCCTTTGCCGGGAATCTCCCAGTTTGTGGGCATCAAAAATTCATCTGCAATTGCGGCATCCACTCGCTCTCTGCGCTTTCACTGGGAGCTACAATCCGGAGCTGCTGCTACGCAGCCATCTTGGATCTCTCTCCGCCCGGTGATGAAGTTTTTCTGTTTCTTAGTTTTCCTTTGGCGGACGCCCCTTCCCCACAGAGCTGGACCTTCCTGGGTTCGCTGTGCTTGCTGTGAAACTCTCAGTCCTCAGCTCTTCCAATTGCTGTTTTCCTTGTGGGGATTGGACCAGCCAAGCCCATCCGTCCCGTATACTCCGCACCAGGAAGCGCCGCGCTGGGGCACCGGCAAAACAGCCGCGCCGGCCAAAAGAGTTGCGTTGGCGACCCGTGTGGCTCCTCTGCTGGGAATCTCCCAGTCTGTGGGCAACAAAAATTCGTCGGAACGTGCGGCGTCCACTTGTTCTCTCCGCTTTCACTGAGAGCTACATTCCTGAGCTGTTGCTAATCAGCCATCTTGGATCTCTCCCAACAAATTTTTTATTAAATTCCTTATATGTTCCTGGCACTGGCTAGGCCTCACTTATACAGTGATGAGCAAAACTACTTAACTATTACCTTTCAAGATCTTACAAACATTTGAGGCAAAGGGTTTCCCTTTAACAAATATGTAACTGAATTATGATAAAGGCTGTGAACATGTATTGCATTACAAAGGGTATTTAGTTCTGTGCTATCTATAGCTATAGAAAAGCGGGGAAAGAGGGAGATAAGGAGAAAAGGGATACAGGTGATTTAACTTCTACGTTTGCTAAAATCTTCTAAGCTAGAAGTCAAATCTTTGATATTAACTACTAGTAACCCTAATCTTCCCCTTCTTCCACAAAATAAAGCTCCCTACAAAGAAAATTTTGTCAAATCATAGTATTAAAATCTTTTAATTCAAGCTTATTTTATAAATTCTTAGAATTCTGGCATTTCCATCTAACCTGGAATATTACTGGAGAATATGAAATGTTCATATTTGGTACTGTACAAGATTTATCTTGGTGGAAATTAATTATGTGAGACTCATTCTTATCAGATCTTGAGGACCAAAAGAGATGTGTGAAAAGCAGTAAAGTGCTAAAAGATGAAATCTTGTCATTCCAGTTGTTAATGTTTTTAGCATCTTGTGAGCCAGTTTTACAGATAGTATTACATATATAATAATGGCAGTTTTTCTAAAATAAAATTCAGACATTTGTAGATACAGTTTTTTTCACAATTATTAAATGTCTAGGCAGAGTGATTTAAGCCATCATTATAATTCTATTAAATGTGATTTTAATATTTTTTCATTAAAAGATATTTGACAAGGTGACATAAGAACATTCTACAGAAGGATAAACACTGAAAAGTTCCCTCTCACTCTTGTTTCCCATTTGATATTTCCTAATCTCTACCCTCTATAGATAACTGTTAGTACTAGTTTCTTATGTATCTTTATAGACTTTCATTCTGTATGTATAAGCAAAAGTGAATGTGTGTGTGTTTCATTCACACAAACACCAAATACAATGAAAATAGTATATAGTGAAAGTCTTTCATCTCTGTTCTTATGTGTCAATTTCCAGCCACCTAAGAAGTAAACATTGTGCATTGTTTTTATTATATTTTATGTTCTCCATTTCTGATAAACTATAATTTCCAAGCATAGAGACAAGGTGGCACCTTATAGAAAGGATTGTTTATACATTATCCTTCCACATTTTAAACAACTTATTTTACTAATACTGGAAATTTTATTTATTTCCAGTTACAGGAAGCAAAACAAATGGAAAAAGAAAGGCATCGGCAGCATCATCATCTGTTACAGTCTCCAGTAAGCCATCATGAGCCTGAATCACCTCAACTTAGATATTTGCCACCTCAGACTGTTGATCATATATCCCAAGAGCACGAAGGGCACCTTGACCCCCATACAAATGATGTAGATAAAAGTCTTCAGGATGACACAGAGCCTGAAAATGGATCTGATATTTCCAGTGCAGAAAATGAACAGACTGAAGCTGATCAGGCAACTGCAGCTGAAAGTAATCTTCTTGAGAAGGGGATGTGGGGTGTGTGTTAAGGGAAATGTATAGGAATGAGAATTTTGATGAAGAAATGTTGAAAGGATAATATGATTTAATGTTTGTCAGACACTTTATGGTAATTGTGGACTTTTCTCATTGGAGGTGGTAAAGTTAATTTGAGTGTAACCTACGAGATACCTAAGAATAATACTTTGCATTTATTAGCATCTCATGAGCAGTGTGATTTATAGATTTCCTTTGGAGCTCAGATATGTTTCTAAAGAGGGTTATAAATGTCCATTAAGTGTTATATAGGAATTTCAGTTTTCTTAAGATTCGTTTCATAGCAAACAAGTAACCTAGTTTTCTGGAA
The DNA here is from genome assembly GCA_963574635.1 of Cheracebus regulus. Lineage (NCBI taxonomy): Eukaryota > Metazoa > Chordata > Mammalia > Primates > Pitheciidae > Cheracebus > Cheracebus regulus. Next base: position 2,772 of record CAUYQU010061662.1, read on the forward strand.
TATGACTGAAATTTTTAAAAAGTCATTACCAGTCTTAAAAATATGATTATGGTAAAAAAAAAAAGTACTGAAATTAAATATAAAAGCAAAGTTTTTGAGTGACCAACTGATAACACAAAAAATTTCATTTTTAAAAATCATGATGCTTAGTAATCACTAAAATTGAGATGTTCTCTGACTTTTTAAATGTATATTTATAAGAAAACAGAAGATTATAAAAATTGTATTGATTTTACAAATATGTTTCTCTGCAAAAATAATCCCATTAAGTTGTTTTTTTCCCAAATATTATTTTCAGCTTTAGCTGTTCTAAGAAACTACCAGGGAGTTTGTGTTGTTCCCTTCACCCTTTTTAAATGATGGGAATTCTGTTGCCTATCCAGTGAGGTTGTCTAGAACTAGGATGGTTAGGGGTCAATTACAGTTCATCTGAAGTCTGTGTATATACTTCACTTTGAGGAAAGACTTCTGTAATACATTTTCAGCTCTTGATTTTTTTTTTTAAACCATGCCTTTCCCAAAACTTAGTAGTGGCATGAATACATGTCTTTTTACACTTTCCCCTCAGCTTCCTCAGAGGCATGCTTTTAAAATAGTACTTTACTATTTGTTTTATAAAGAGACGACTTTGCTAAGCTAAGCATTCACAGTACTGAAGCTAACAGTGAATTCATATCATTTATATGATTTATATTTGTCTAGCCTACCCTTGCCAAAATTTTCCCTACTTTGTGAGCTTATAAAGGGGCAGATTCAAAGGGCTAATCTCTAATAAGGCAGGGACTTTATTCTTTTGTTTATTTATCTATGTATGTAGCAAACCTTCATTGAGCATACTCTGTCTTAGGCACCGTGCCAGGACTTGAGGTTAAAAAGATGATGGAGATACAGCTACTACTTTTAGTGTGTTCTTAGCCTACCTGGAAGGTCAAGTGAGCATAAATGAAGTATAATATGTGATAGATGTCCTGAAAATGTCATGCACAAAGTAATTATGCTGAGAAGAGTTAGGAAATTTTTTTGTAGAGAAAGTGATGATATTTTAGTTGAATCTTGATAGGGGTAGGAAATTTTCCAATCAAGGAAACAACATGGACTAAGACCCAAGGAATGGGAGTGTCTGCTGTGTGTGAGGTACCATTGTAAATGCCTTGTAGAATACAGAGTTAGAAAGACGTAGTTTCCTGTGGCATTGTCATGATTATTTTGGCTCTAAAGGTGTTTTTCTCCCAATAGTTAATATAAATGAAAATTCTGCTTGACAGCTGTGGGTTCAGAGTGCATTTTTTGGTATACATCTCTGTCACTTACCAGCTGTGTGACTTTGGACATAATAGTTAACTTCTCTAAGCACTTCCTATATATAATAAATATTAGTCAGTGTTATTCTGTTCTATTTCTTTCAGATAATTTATGTGAAAATCAACTCTTCACTAGTCATTTTGTACACTTTTAGATAGTGATTATATATATTTAGTTATTTTGAAACTCTTAATTTTCAGACTTTAGGTAATTTTAGCCAACTAGAGCATGGGATTAAAACACTTAAGAATGGTGGAAAAATTATCTGTTAAGACATTTATGTTTTTATTCCACAGAAGACTCTAAATGCTATTTTTATTTGGATATTATGTAAAATAAGGTTGTTCATTTACATGCATATTTATCGGGTTTCCCCTTGTGGCATTCAGTATTTTGTAGGATACTACAGACAGTAAATTGGTAACAGTGAAATTATAGGGAGGACAGGCACCTAGAAGCCACTATTGTAAGTAGTGGTCCTTTTTTTCCTTTTTTCCTTTCCTTTTTGGGATACAGGGTCTTTCTCTGTCACCCAGACTGGAGTGCAATGATACAGTCATGGGTCACTGCAAGCCTCCTAGGAACAAGCAGTCCTCCCGCCTCAGCCTCTCAAGTAGCTAGGATTGTAGGCAGGTGCCACCATACCCAGCTAATATTTAAATTTTTTGTAGCAGCTGGGTCCCACTGTATTGCCCAGGCTGATCTTGAACTCCTGGGCTCAAGTGATCCTCCCACCTCAGCCTCCCAAAGTCCTGGGATTACAAATGTGAACTCCTGTTCTCAGCTGTGGTGGTTGTTTATAGTAGTGGGAAGGGACAGGAAGTTGAAACTGCAACATCACCAGCTAATATGCTGTCTGATGGCCTTTGGTGTAGGACAGTAGCTCAAGACAGTGTTTTGAATCCCAAAGCATTCTAAAATGATAATTGAGCTGCTTTGGGATATTTTTCAACATTTTTAAAAAGCCCAGTAGAATTCCTGTTTTTCTCTGCAATAGACTATGCAAAATATCTGGAACATCAGATATCATCAGTTTCTTTTATGCTATTAAGAAGTTTTGATTGGCAGTTATCTGTTGTTGGTGTTATTTTTCTTTTTTTACATTAAATTGGACAATGAATTCTGTTTTAACTTCTTAAATTTAGTTTTATATTAGCAATGTAGATTCTGTTGGTGAAAAAATAGGAAGGGCCAGAAAGTACTGGTGAAGGCCCAGCTGCTTCTTCAGGGATCTTACCGTAGAGTAGAGTGTTGATCTTACTATTGATGAGCCTAAGTAATCAAAACAAGCTTTAATTACATTATAAAAAATTTTTTTTTGAGACAGAGTCTTGCACTGTCACCCAGGCTGAAGTGCAATGGCACAATCTCGGCTCATTGCATCCTCCGCCTCCCAATTTCAAGCGATTCTCCTGCCTCAGCCTCCTGAGTAGCTGGGATTACAGGCATGTGCCACCACACCCGGCTAAGGTTTGTATTTTTAGTAGAGATGGAGTTTCACCATGTTGGCCAGGCTGGTCTTGAACTCCTTACCTCAGGTGATCCACCCACCTTGGCCTCCCAAAGTGCTGTGATTACAGGCATAAGCCACTTCACCCGGCCTAATTACATTTAATATATTTGATAAGGGATAGTGTAATGTGTGTAGTAAGTAAGTATGTGTAGGACATGTTAGAAACGTTTCATTCAAAATACATTTTAAAGTTTTGGTTCTTAAAGGACTAATCTAGAAAATTCAGTTAAGTGGAATAATGTAGTAGCTTGTCAAGGGAATCATTATTGAAATTGACTTAAATTTGGAAAATATTTAAGTTTTGGTATAAATTTTGAAGGTTTAGCCTATAATTGCTTCTAATTTCATGTATCTATTTGAGTTTTTTCTTTTATTCCTCATTGTTTAGGAAAGTTTTTCATCATAAATGTTTACTAAAAAGCTTTCAAAAAGTTAAAATAATGTTCTGTTGAATTTTTCTTCTTTTAAAGCATTATCTAAAAATGACATATTATATGATGGAGAAAACCATGATTATGAGGAAAAGCCACAAGACATTGTACAGAACATTGTAGAAGAAATGGTGAACATTGTTGTTGGAGGTAATGTACTTCATTCAAAATTATTTTATTCTGTCTGTGAGATTGCATCTGACTGTGGAGACTTTGTAATATGTGGAACAGAAAGGGCAAAATTAAAACATTTGGAGCCAACCAATGGAAAGTTATAAATTCCACATTTAGGATTTTGGCCTTGATTCTAGAACAAATGGGTTAATATTGAATATTTTAGCACTGATAAATGGAATGATCAGAACTATGCTTTAAGAAGCTAAGTCTGGAAATAGGAAGTCCCAGTAGGAGACCAGCACAGTAATCAAAGCCTGGATAGGACAGAAACAGTGGAAATGGAGACAAAAATATGGATAAGTGATGTAATGGATTTTGAATCAAGAAGATTTTATAACTGATTAAGTAGGTAAAGAAGAGAAAAGAGAAAATAAAATATGTCAGAGGCCCTCAAGATTACCCCAGGGTTTGGTGATTTCTCTGGAAGCCGTCACAAGACCCTGCATATAGTTGTACTCCCTGCATGATTTATTAGTGAAAAAGTACAAAGTAGAATCATCAATAGGAAAAGGTATATGGGGTGAAGTCTGGAGAACATCAGGTACATGCTCCAAAAGTCTCTCTCAGTGAAGTCCTACAAGATGCTCTTAATTCAAATTGTGAAGTGCTGTCTACCAGGGAAGCTTATTAGAAACTCGGGGCCAAGGTTTTTATTGGGGGCTGTTATGTAGGCACCTAGCATGTGCCAAAATTCCAGACTCCCAGAAGGAAGGCTGGTGTTGAGGACAAATCACACTCTGTACAGTTTAGAATAGTGAATCACTTTTATCAGTTCTGGGAATAGTGGCATCCCTCCCAAAATATGAGTTCCCAGGTGCCATCCAAGGGCCAGTCTTGCAAGTAGGCCTCTCTAAGGATAGGCAGTCTCTGGCCTGCTATATTACCTCTTTTCTGTACAGGTAGTGTTTCAGTTTTTGAGTCTAAATGGATAGGTGGATGATGGTACTGTTGGTAGAATGGAATCATCTTGGAAGATAAGTCACTTGGGACAAAAGGCACTTATTTACTTTTGACGTACTGAATTTGACCTTCAGGTTAGCCATTTGTGTGGAAATGATTATGAAATACATAAAGGAAAATAGAACTCTGGCTCAAGAGTTGCCAAGGCAGGTGGTATAGATGGGAGTCATTCTGTTAAAATTAATAGTGAAGCCATGAGATTACTAAGTGGGAAATGGTAGAGACTGAAGAAGAGACAGTTATTTGAGGAGTATGAATTTAATATATACATATATTAAAAATAATAAAAATAGGGAAGAGAAAATAACAGTATATGCCCATGCATTCTTTAAACATATCATAATATAGTTAAGGAGTTGGCAAATTATGGCCTGCGGGCCAAATTTAACCTGCTACCTATTTTTGTTTGTAAAATAATACTGTGACACAGCCATGCTTATTTGTTTTTATATTGTCTACAGAGGCTTCTGTTGTACTACATAGGTAGAGTTAAATTATTCCAGTAGATATTGTACCACCTGTGAATCCTAAAATGTTTATCCTCTGGCCCTTTATAAAAAATGTTCACCAGCACCTAACAGAATACAGAGTCTGAAGTGAAAGTTTTCTGCAACTTTTTTCATAGCAAAAATGTCAAACCTAAAGAAAAGTTCAAAAAAAAAAAGTTCACTTGTACAATGAAATGAACACCTATGTGCCCTTTATCTGGATTCACTAATTGTTAACGATTTTGCTATATTTGCTTTGTGTATCTTTAAACACCCATATACATAATGTATGTGTCTTTGCTGAACCATTTGGAAATTGGTTGTATACATCGTGACATTTAACCCCTAAATACCTCACAGTGTGTATCTTCTCCAAATAACAGCATTCTTATACATAAGCACAATTTCATTTTCACACCTAGGGAAATTAATACAATTTCAAGAATATCTAATATACTTATATTTTTCATTGTTCCCAGTTTTCCCAAAATGTGTCTTATATCCTTTTTTTTTATTATTATTTTCTAAATCCAGAATTCAACCTAGATACACTCTCATTTGCTTATCTGTCTCTTTGGTTTAGAGCAAGTCCTCTTGATTTTTCCCCCCTTCTTTCATGACATTTACTTTTTTGAAGAGTCTTTTGCCTTGTAGAATATTCCAAATTTTGGATTTATTGGATGGTTTCTTTACCATCCTATATGAGTAGATTGAGATTGTCACCTACATGATTAGTTTAGATTAAACATATTTGGTGAAAATACTGCATAGGTGATATTGGTACTTCATATTATATCATATAAATTGGTACATAATGACAGATTACCCCCGTTGGTAGTGGTGTTGGTTAAGGTGGTGTCTATCTGCTCTCTGTAATGTAAAGGAACATTTTCACTTTGTAATTAATAGCTAAGCTGAGATGATACTTTGAGACCGTTTGAAGATTTATTCACCCCGTGTTTCACCGCCCTCCCCAAGATGAGGTCTTGCTCTGTCACCCGGGCTGGGGTGTAGTGGTACAGTCTTGACTCACTGCAGCCTCGACCTCTTGGACTCAAGCAGTCTTCTTACCTCAGCCCCGAGTAGCTGGGTCTACAGGTATACACCACCATGCCTAGCTAGTTTTTGTATTTTTTTGTAGAAGTGGAGTCTTGCTTGTGTTGCCCAGGCTGGGCTTGAACTCCTGGCCTCAAGTGATCCTCCCATCTCGGCCTCCCAGGTGCTGGGATTACAGGCATCAACCACACACCTGGCCCACTCAGTGGTTTTAGCATGCATTGTTGATCCTTGCCTTACTCAGATACTCCACTGGGTTGCAATATAGCAATTTTCTGATTCTAACATTCATTGACATTTTTCTATAGAGAAGAACTCTCTCATCCCGCCTCATCCCCATTTAAAAAATACCATGGGCTCAGTGAATTCTTTTATTTATTATGTGATGTGTATCTGTATCTTTTATTTATTATGTGATGTGTATCTGTATCATCATTATTTTTATTTTTTGTCTGCCAGTAGGAATCCCTTCAAGCCAACACCCATGTTCTTTTGATGTGATTCCATTATTTTTTGAGCTTTTCCTTTATGTTTGGAACAGAAAGATGTTCCAGGTTCACCTTCAGCTTCCCTTTTCCTCAGCCCCGGAATCAGCTAGTTCTCCAAAGAGTCTTGTTGTTCTTAGTTGGCATTTGTTTTTAGTAAACAAGAATTGTGTACAAGGTGTGCTTGTTGCTAGCTGCTGAGGTGTCCTTACTTGTAGTCCCTTCTAATGGACAGAGATAGGCAAACATAAAATTAGTTTTAAGTTCCTATTTGTAGTTCTACTTCTCATTCAACACTACAAGGTTTCTCCTCATCTTCCTGTACTTTCGATTTGTATCTTCCTTTTCCTGCAGTGAAAACCCAGATTCCCAAGAAGATGCCATTACCAACAGCAAACCTATAAAGTTCAATATTTCTCTGTAATTATATGCATCCTTAAATATATCCTGCTAAGATGAGTGAGAGGACTATTTTTAAAAAGTTATCTTGAATTAATTGTTTTATTGTTCTTTTTTTAAATATGAAAAATGTTGACATGATTCAAAGTCAAAATTACATAAAATGTTTACGTGGAGAACTCCTCCATCAGCTCCTTCCTTCTCTGATCCTCCTGTAGGTAATCACTTTCACTAGCTTTTAGTTTATCTCCGGAGGTTAGGGGGTTGCCCATACATGTGTGCTTGTACATAAAAGAAGTAATCAAATGCATATATTTTTATTTCCCTTTCTAACATCTTTTGTTAGAATACTGCAAGTATGTGTGCGTGTTGCTTTTTTTTTTTTTTTTTAACCTAACATATATTAGAAATCATTCTATTTCAGTTGACAGAGATTTTCTTCTTTTCTCTCATGGCTTTCTGCATAATACTCCCTTATGCAGGTATCTCATAGTTTATTCAGCCAGCCCCCTATTGTACTTAGGTTGTTTCCAGTGTTTTGCTGTTACAAATAATGCTGCAGTGAATAACTTTGTACATCTGTATTGTTTCATATTTATGGAAGTTTATCTTCAGGGCAAATTCCTAGAAATGAGATTATTGGGTCAAGTGGTAAATTAATATGAACATATGTTAGCTATTGCTAAATTCCTCTTTATAGGTGTTGTACCATTTTGCACTCTTACCAGTAGTGTATAAGAGTCCCTTTTTCTCCACAGCTACTAGTACTAAAAGATTTTGAGTTTTTACCAACCTGATAGATGAGAAATGTATCTCAGTTTGGTTTTTTTTTTATTTTATTTTTATTTTTTATTTTATTGCATTTTAGGTTTTGGGGTACATGAGAAAAACATACAATATTGTTGCATAGGTACACACGTGGCAGTGTAATTTGTTGCCTTCCTCCCATTCACCTATATCTGACATTTCTCCCTATGCTATCTCCCCCCAACTCCCCATCCCCCACTGTCCCTCCCCTATTTCCCCCCC
>CAUYQU010061663.1:0-27129 GCA_963574635.1 Cheracebus regulus
TCAAGCCTTGTTCTCTTGCTGATGAGGAGCTGCGATCCCCGGTAGGAGGAGAGGCATTCTGATTTCGGGTGTTCTCAGCCTTTTTGCACTGGTTTCTTCCCATTTTTGTGGATTTATCCACCTGTCATCTTTGCAATTGCCAACTTCTAGATTGGATCTCTGAGTGGACGTCCGGCTTGTTGGTTATGAAGTTTTTTCTGTTTCTTAGTTTTCCTTTGGCGGGCACCCCTTCTCCACAGAGCTGGGCCTTCCCGGGTTCAGCTGTGCTTGCTCTCAGTCGTCAGTGCTTCCAATTGCTGTTCTCCTTGTGGGGATGGGACCAGCCGAGCCCGTCTGTCCCGTATACTCCACACCGAGAAGCGCCACGCTGGGGCACGGGCAAAACAGCCGCGACGGCCAAAAGAGTCACACTGGAGACCCGTGTGGCTCCTCTGCCGGGAATCTCCCAGTCTGTGGGCAACAAAAATTTGTCGGAAAGTGCGGCCTCCACTCGTTCTCTGCGCTTTCACTGGGAGCTACATTCCTGAGCAGCTGCTATGTGGCCATCTTGGATCTCTCTCTCCAGTTCTGTAATTTTATACAATTGCATCCAAATATGTATTTTTAAAAAATTATTTATTCACACTTGAGAAAACTTTTCAATATGCAGATTTTAAACTTTTCTCCATTTCCACACCATCTAGTAGATCTATGACAGAGTTTCTCAAACTATTTTATATCTTGAGTTATCTTTAACATTTTTTATATTTTTATGAAACTGTTTCATTTGGATCTTCAGTTTTAGTGTAAACCCCATTAAATCTACTAATAGTGCTGTTTCTTTTTTGAGTATTTAGCCAACTTTATTATTTTAAAATGGCTCTCTAGGTACATTTCCCATTTCCAAGGCTGTCAATTGCTTCTTTCTCAAATGTACCAGTTTTTGTTTGATGGCTTCCTTGAATCATTCTAAAGTAAACATTGCATCCTTTAGTATACTATTTTATGTTTGAAAACACATTTAAAAATTAAATGTAAACTTAAACTTTGAGCTAAAAAATAATCATTTATATACCTTATACTGACTAAAATGTAGATCACTAGTGACTTGGAAGTCCCTTTCAGCTTCCTTCTCAGCTGAATTTTATCCCTGCCACTGCCACTGGAGTTAACATCTAACCTAAATTCATTCTAATATTTCCTCATTTTTATATATTCCACATGTAAATGGAATATATGTATATATATAGTTATATATTCTATAAATAGGCTGTGTATATTCCATATATGGAATATATTAAAATAAGAAAATTATTAAATATATGTTATATAACATATATAGCCTGTTTATAGAATATATCTTAAATAATAGTATACTAGAGTTATTAAACTTTAAAAAGTTATTTATTTCATATTTCATGTCTTTATTATATTATGTTTTATAGGAATGTGGTTGTATCAACTTTTTTGTTTTGCTTGTGCATGGTAAATATTTCCCCTTAACTAAATAGTTGAGTCCCTACACATTTTTTATGATAGCTATTTTATCTGGATTGAGTTTAACTATTTTATTGTGGTTTTTTTTTTTTCTGCTTCATCTTTTCTCACTTCTCTTCCTTTCTGGCCATCTTTTTATGTTGATTGATTTTTTTTTGTTTTTCTCCCTCCATTTTTCCCCTCTACTTATTTGTAAATATATACTCTATGCATGTTATTCTAGTGATTAGAACTATATGACTAGCTATCCTTGACCTAACAAATGTAAAATTAATTGGTATCTTCACTCTCTTTCAAAATAATAACAGTGACAACAGTTAACTATGATAATAAACCTTAGACTACTTTATTTTATTTATTTATTTATTTATTTTGTGTGTGTGTGTGTGTGTGTGTGTGTGTTTTAGGTTTTGGGGTACATGTGAAGAACATGCAGGATTTTTGCATAGGTACATACATGGCAATGTGGTTTGCTGTGTTTCTCCCCACCACCTATATCTGGCATTTCTCCCCATGTTATCCCTACCCAATGCCCCACCCATGGCTGTCCCTCTCCTCAGTGTGTGATGCTCCCCTCCATGTGTCCATGTTTTCTCACTGTTCAACACACACCTATGAGTGAGAACATGTGGTGTTTGATTTTCTGTTCTTGTGTCAGTTTGCTGAGAACGATGGTTTCCAGGTTCATCCTTGTCCCTATAAAGGACATGAACTCATCATTTTTTATGGTTGCATAGTATTCCATGGTGTATATGTGCCACATTTTCCCTGTCCAGTCTATCATCTATGGGCATTTGGGTTGGTTCCAAGTCTTTGCTATTGTAAACAGTATTGCAATTAAATTCATTCACCAGTTCCCAAATTATATACTATTTTTGCTTAGTATTTTAGTTGTTTTTCTATATTTTCCTACAAATTAGACATTATCATATTTTACGCCAATGTTTGTTTCAAATTACCCACAAACTAACTGGTATGTTTTCTTGCCATTTTTTTTGCATTTGAGATTTTTTTATCTAGAACTATTGTCTTTCTGCCTAAAGTACTACATCTTTCAGAATTGTCTTTAGTAACTGGTAAGTTCTCATTTTACTCTAATCCTTCAAAGATACACACACATATATATATATATATATACACACACACACACACACAATTCTAGGTTGTAAATATTATCATCTCAGTATATTTAAAAATTATTCTACTTTCTTCTGTCTTTATTTTTTACTGCAAATGAGCCCATTTTGTGTCTTCTAGAAATTTCTATAACTATTTAGTCTTTTTTCCCCCATCCTGGCTGCTGTTAGGATCTCTTTTACAAGGTCTTTAAATGTTTTATAGGTGAAGATTTCCTTCAATTCATCCTGCATTGTGTTCACTGTGCTTTTAGAATCTAAAGACTTTTTTCAACGATTCTGCAAAGTTATTATCCTGTATCATCCTGACTGTTGCCTCTTTCCTTATCTTTGGTATGGCCTCTGCAAGCCTGACAAGAACATGTTGGAGTCTCTCATTTTATTCTCAAAGCCACTTAACGTTTCTTCGGAGGGTGCTTCTGCTTCTCCGAACCAAACTCTTAGTTATTTCTTCAGCTTTATATTTCACTTTAAAATTTATCTCTTCAACTTCATGTAATCTGTTATTTAATCTATCCATTGAGCTGTTAGTTTCAATTATTACATTTTCATTTGTAGAGGTTTTATTTCAAACGATTTTTTTATTTTTTATTTATTACTCACCACTGTGGATTTTCTGATAGCTGAAAATAATTTTGCTCTGGCTTGTATGCATAGCTCTGTATGTTTAATATATATTTTTTAATAGTTAATTTGTATTTGGAACAGAACAATAGAGATAATTCATATGCTTATGCTGTCATTGTTAATTTGAAGGCAATATTCTTTTTCTTACCTTAAAGCAAGTATTAATCTCTCCTTACCTATCTTATTCCAAAGTTTGAGCTTGTTCATTACTACCGTCTAAATGCATTTCTATTATTATTGTGTATCTTCTACTCACAAAATTGTTTTAAATTTTATTTTTTATTTGACATAAGGAATGTTCTTATATCTTGAAACTGTTTTTAAGAATAAAATTATCTCTAGCAAGATTCTCTATTCATGTTCTATAAATACCTTGAAGATGTAATTTGCTGTACAGAAATTGACATTTTCCTCATGTTTATTTGTTCTCATTAATAATTTTTTGAAACAAATTAATCATTACTAATCATACTTAATATCTTACACTGGTAATATGTACTTTTTAATAGAATTTTCAAATTTAACTTGTAGTAAGCTTTGTGAAAGATAATCTGTAAATGTATATCAATATTGCCTAAATGGCTTATAAAATATAAACCTGTAAATCTGCTTATACTACATTAGTTTATCCTTGGGAATATCAAACATACATTGAATTCTTATTTAAAAAGCTATGAAAACTGCTCATTATGTTTCATATGTCTAAAAAAGTAAGAATTATTTGCTAGAGTAAGAAATGTATTAAATTATGGTACATGATATGATAAAATATTCAGCAATTAAAGATAATAATTTCTAAGAAGAATAAATTTGAGAAATATGCTTATAATATGAAAAGTGATAAACACAAAAAACAAAAACTATATACCATTCCACTAGTTCCTTCTTTGTCTATTTATCTATCGATCTGACAAACACCTAGAAAGAAAAAAAATACATTAAAATGTTAACTATAATTTTTCTGCATGATAAAATTCTGATATTTTTCTTTGTATTTCCAATTTTTTTAATTTTCATAATAAATATAGTATTGAAATTATGAAAAAAGTTAGCATTTTTTTATTATTGTCACATAGCTATGTTCAAAACTCGGAAATGGAAAACTTAAGAGAGAGAGAATGAAAGAGAAGAAGAGAAGAAGGAATGAAGAGAGGAAGGAAGGAGAGAAGAAGGAAGGGAAAGAGGGAAGACATTGGATGCCGTCTTTACTGATGTATTCTGTTTTACTTTTTAATATATAAAGTAAATACAAAACTAAAGGACCTGATGTTGATCACTGCAGGCACTTAAAACTCATCAGTTCGAGTCTGCTAACATTTAGGAAAGCAAACAGCCAACCAGGGGTTCCAAATAAAAGCACAGGGCAGAAGTCAGCAAAGATCATTACGGCAATCTTCAAAGGCTGGCTCAGACCACACATTTGGTGATAGCTCACATGGTCACCATTCAAGAATTCAGAGAAGGGGGCCAGATTTGGGATGGGGGAAGGGTGGAAGAGCTATTTCCTGTGCCAAAACCCTGTAAGCTCATAAAGAAGCTAAGTGATGTCAAATTTGAAAGGGACTAAAGTAAACGTTTCTGAGTTAGAGTGAATGATGTCAGTACATTTATGACTTGGGATGAATCTTTTCTTTCTCTCTTTTGCCACTGAAAAGTTATCTGTAGCACTAATACACAGTTATAGCCATGATATTTTGGTTATCAGAAGAATAATCTTCTCTGATTATCTTAAGTGAAACATGCTTTATTAAAAAGACAATACTTAGTCTCTCGAAAGTCAAAAGCAATCTCTTTTCTAACGTCTGCTGTTATTATCTGTTTTATGTCTCTCATTCTAGCCTCTCCATTCTGCTTTTGTCTGTAGTTAATTTTCTCTATTTCTCTTCCCTTCCCTTCCCCAAACCTTCCCTTCCCTCCCCTAAACCTTCAATTCCCTTCCCTTCTCTAACCATTCCCTTCCCTTCTCTTCCCTTCCCTAAGCCTTCCCTTCCCTTCCCTAAACCTTCACTTTCCTAAACCTTCTCTTCCCTTCCTTTCCTTTCCCTAAACTTTCCCTTTCCTAATCCTAAACCTTCCTTGAAGCTTTACCTTCTCATACTGCCAACGATGGATTCAACTCCATGTGACTTCTAGGATCCAGGTCCACTATCAATTCCTTCTCCCAGTGTTATTGTTCTTATGTTTTCAGAGAGGATTCCATTGCCAGGTTGGATCAATGTCACCTATTGCACAATCAATGGTGGTATAAGATATATGGGTATACAGGGTGGGACCTCTTGAAGGCTGTGTGTGAAGTATTGTCTCTCTACTAGAGTTAGTGGTTGACATGTCTGCTGCATATACTTCTTAGAGAAAAAAGCCATAGCTGCTTGGCAAAGTTTGATTATGAGGTAGGTATCAGACACTAAGGAAGGATTAAAAGGGGACATATTTATTGAGCATCAGGACCTGTATGTATGGTAGCCCACTTAATTATGTGAGCCATTAGTGTTTTCACAGTGCTTTGTAATTATTTAATATCTATTATTAAGCATCAGGTGCTTTGCTGTATGTCATATCATTTCATGCTCATACAAATGCTTTGGAGTTGGCATTGCTGCTCTAATTCACAAATGAAAAAAGTTAATCTTTAAGATTTCAAATAATTTGTCCAAGGATACACAATAGAAATAAAATTTGAAAAAAAAACTCATGCCTGTCTGACTACATTAGGTAATGTTTTTCTTAAAACCTAAGTTTAGCCTAGAGTCAAGCACTGATTTTACTGTGTGATCTGGAATAACTCACTTACACTCCAACCTTTATATTTTCATCCATGAAGTAAGAATATTCTACAAGATATCTCTATGGTCCATCTACATTATACCATTTATGAAACTTTAATAATATTTTACTTGTCATTTTGTTTTATCCCATTTGTAATCTGTGTTTCCATTTTTTAAATTTTAATAGTAATTCTAGTAAGCACACTAGAAATAAATATTGGTAATAAAAAGGAAAGATGATTTGCATTAAAATAATAAAGTGGTGGTTCCAACATCACCATTAATAACTCAAAATTTTAAATATACAGCATTGAAACCATGAACATATCACAGATTACTTCAAAAGAAATTAGCCAATGTAAACTGGTGCTTTCTTTCTTTTCCACAGCCATTGAAAGAGGCACTAAGAAGAATCAGACATAGACTGCTTTATTGAGCAAGTGTTTCTTGGAGTAAATGTGGATGAAAGGATGGTTATGTGAGAAAGTGCAGACAATGAGATTAGTTTGGAAGATTTGAAAAAAGTTTCCTAAAAGGAGTAGCATTTGAAATGTGTTTTGAACATATTAGCCAAGAGTAATTATTCATCAAAATCTGCAATAATCACTGCACATTTCAAACAAAACCATATGAACCAAGTTGATTCAAAATAACTTGACTTTTGTATACTATATTTTTTATATAAGTCTAAGCTGCTTAACATGGAAGAATGTTTATAAAAGCAGCACCTAGAGACAAAACTTATAGAATTCTGATTCCGAGACCCAAACCCAGCCAGTTCCTTGTGGGGGAGCACATTCAGAACCAGAGTGCAGCTGCAAGGCTGTTTCTCTTGACTTGTGTGGCACAGAGCTGAGAGAGTGTAAAGGACGGGAAGTGATGTGGAACCAGAATTCAGAATGATCCAGGTCCCACTGCAGTAAAAGTCTGTCTGAGAAGCAGCTGAGTACATAAAAGCTCATAAAGAAAACCAAAACAATGATATTCCCCATTGTGACTGTTTAGTCTTTCTGTAGAGACTCATGGGGTCCTGGCTATTATCTATTTTTAATATCACTTGACCTGAAAATTTATGCTACCATCTGGTAGAAGAGGAACATTTTTGCTCTAATGTGAATGTGGGTGAAGAAAAATGATGAGGGAAGAGTCACAGAATATTTAAGTCACTTAGTTTTTGACATTTTACATGTAACTAGACACATTAGATATTCTAACCGACAGATCAATCATTTAGTGTGCATCTACTATACTTTTTATCCTATGGCACTAAATTTTCTTTTCTTTTCTTTTCTTTTTTCTTTTTGAAACAGTCTCGCTCTGTCACCCAGGCCATAGTGCAGTGGCACAATCTCAGCTCACTGCCACCTCTGTTTCATAGGTTTAAGTGATTCTTGTGCCTCAGCCTCTTGATTAGCTGGGATTACAGATGCCTGCCACCACACCAGGATAATTTGTGTCTTTTTAGTAGAGAAAGGGTTTCAACATGTTGCTCAGGTTGGTCTCGAACTCCTGGCCTCAAGTGATCTGCCTGCATTGGTCTCCCAAAGTCCTGGGACTACAGGTGTGAGCCACCATGACCAGCCCCTGTGTCAGTGAATTTTCAAGTGGGAAGTTGTTGAATCTAATACTCTGTTGTATATATATCTTCTTTTCCTTTAAAATAGAAAATATAACTTCCCTTTGGAAAGTTATTGCTAATTGTTTTATTTATTTCATTCTGACTTACCACCATTTCCTCATCTTTGGTTTAATAAATCAGACAATTATGCCTTTCTGCAAGAACTGAGCTAAAGATCTCATGGAATTCAACTTAATATTTACAATTCAATTATTCAATCAAGAGTCCAGTGTAGGGGTCTAATAAGCACTGGGGATTCTGTTGAATGCCCGCCATACATAAGCTCTTACTAATGCCATCAGGGATCTCAGAGCGAAAGAATCAGGTGAATAATTTAGATGCAGGTGTATGTGCACATGCAGGGTACAGAGCCACACCTGGTTCATAGGTGTTACAGACCAGGGAGAGATGAAATGTATTGGATCAAAAGAAAGTAGGGGGCGGTGAGGTAGTGACTAGTGCATAGTGTTCAGAGAAGTTCTCTTGGAGGAAATAATATTTGTGCAAGAGTTTTAAATATACCAGTAATTTGTCAAGTGGCAAGGGGGAAATGTCACACAACTCTAATGAGCATAATTGACATTTTCATCTTACGTTTCCATTAAATTAAACATTGAGACTGTACAATAAAAATCACAATGTGAATGTAGAAGACTCAAGTTTCCAGTGTGCCAGACAATGGTATTGAACACACCATGAAGCCAATTTTCACCAAGTGTTGTTCTGCCCTGTTGTTCCCCTGTGTTACAGTGACGAAATGGGATCTATCCCTCTGCTGATGATCCCTTTCTGTGGAAAGAACTACCTTAGCACAACCCTTCTGTCTTCTTTTTATGTCTAGGAAGAGGAAGTGACTATATAATTGGTGATTTAACTACCATGTGATCTAGCAATCCCACTTCTGGGTGTATAGCCAAAGAAACAGAAATCAGGATCTCAAAGAGATATCTAACTGCCCTCTCATGTTAATTACAGCATTATTCACAAGAACCAAGACATATAAGCAACCTAAACCTCCACCAACAGATGAAAAGGCAAAGAAAATGGGGCATACATGTACAATGTAATATTATTCTGCCTTAAAAAAGAAGGAAATGTTGTCATTTACAACAACATAGATGAACCCTGGAGGACATTATGCAAACTGAAATAAGCCAGACACAGAAAAGTACAAAATGATTCTAATTTATAAGATAAAAGAAAAATCTTCAAACTCATAGAAGTAAAGAGTGGAATGGTAGTTGTCAGGGGCTGGGGTTAGGAGGAAATGCTCAGTCAGGTGCAATCTCTTATTCTGTAACCCTTTAAACTTGTTATTAATGGCCAGCAAACTCTCTGATATCCTCAAACATTTCTCAAATATATACTGAATCTGACTGCCCCCTGACAATGCCACTTTAGTCATAGTAAGTCCTCTTATCCCAGCTGTTCAAGAAGCAGTTCCTTGACCAGATGCTCTTGGGACATCTCTTACCACTGGGTGAGCAGCCATTTCTAGTAAAGGCTGGTCATTCTCTAACATCCCAGGAAACAATGCAGCAAACATAGCTGAACTTTTTACTACCTTTGCTCTTCCAAATGATATCTACTGCATTTTTCTTAAAAAACCCAAGATCCTTGAATGCTTCTGACACCAGATTTTACTGCCACTGCCTTTCACGATTGCTGCCCTCTGAGAGTTTCCCTTTACTTCCTCAAGTTGATTGATTATTTTAGCATCTGACCCACTGTAGTTTTTGACCACATTCTTATTGCCATTCTTGTGTAGGTGGTCTTTCTCGTTCCTGTAGGTGATCCCACACCAATGTCTCCCTGCCCCACAGCCAGTCACCTACTCCCATGGTTGCAATAATGGCAATGTCTCTGAAATATCAAGTTTAAGCACACTACCCCATGACTACCACCTACCATCCTTCCAGATTTGCCTCTCCTATGATCCGTCTTCCATCTCTAGCTACCTCTATCTTCCACTGAAAATTCAATCTTTTGGCCATTTTCTAATTACTAACCACCCACCTTGCCCTTATTTCCATTCTTGCAGCTTAGATTCTATTGTCCATCATTATGATTTCTCTTTATAAGCACTTCCATTCCCCTGTATTTTTGTTTCCTCCTGTAACAATTTAAATTCTTGGTAAAGAAAATAATTGTCTGCTCTTCACACACCTAAGTAATAGATTATTGCTAAAAATTAATAATGACATAGAATCATGCTGTGTGTATGGCCTTAAAGTCCATGAATAATTAAAATTCTAGATCCTATTATTTCAATAAATTATATTTCCCAAGTATGTTTGATTTCCCAGTCTCCAAAGAATTATTATTTCATAGCTCCTTTTTCTTTTCACATCTCTTATAGGCATTTCTCTCTTTGTTATTATGTGATGACTTTACCTCTTTCTTATTTATACAAGTAATTCAAGAGGACATTTTTCATTTTGCCTTCAATATAGTCTTTGTTTTTCTGTTGTTATAGATGAAGAGACCCTACTTCTAGCAAAAGCCAATGGTTTCATGTTTTTTCTGAATCCCATCTTTTTTCTCCACTTTGTCATTGTATCTTCTTTATATTTTTCGTCTTTTTTCACTTCTATTCAGTCATCTCCATGAGTATGTAAACATGATTTAGTATGTTACATGTTTTAAAATATTTCTGTCCTGAACACACATTCCCCACCCATTACTATTTTATATCTCTGCAAGATTTCACAGCAGACTTTCTAAAAAACCTTATCTCTCATAACTGCCGCACTAACCGCAAGTCAGAATATCTCCACAACGTCTACTTCTCACAATAATCCCACTCACAATCCTTATCAATACAGAAACTACTCTAATTGAAAAGATTTTACTTTACATTTTCTCTTAAAATATTTATGTGGAAAAATGTTTTTATGTATACTTATACTGTCATGTATAATTTCATATACATAAATGAATAAGATTGTATCAAAAGTGTTGTGGGCTTTTTTTCCTGTGTACTGTTTTGTTGCATTCTTTTATGTGCTCCTTTCTATTCTAACTAGTGAAATGAACTGCCCTTGCCAAGGTGATCCCCAGTGTCAGATCTTTGTTAAATCAATGTTTCTTCTTAATTTTTCATTTTGATCTCTCATCAGTTTTTTATATACTTAACAACTCCATCTTCATTTAAGCACTTTCTTCTCTTGGATTTTGTGGCACTTTTTTATTCCAGTTTTACTCCTAATTTACTTGCCTTTCCTGGGCTTCTTTGTATGGAACTCTACATGTTGGCTTCCCTGTTCTCTCTCAGGCATCTTCTCTTTCTATGCACACTCCTTAGGTTATCTCAACAATCCGTGTGCTTTTAAACAGTATCTATAGGCTAAATCTCTACCCCACCTCTACCTCTGCATTTTTCTTGAAAAATCCAAGATCATTGGATGCTCGTGACCCCAGATTTTACTGTCCACTTCCTTTTACCATTGCCCCCTCCAAGGTTACCCAGTTACCTCTACTTGTAACTTCCTATAGCTCCATACTTCTTTTTTTATTCCACTTAAATGTCTAATAATCATTTCACACTTACCATGATCAAAGTAGAAATTTTTTCCCCCCAAAATCTGCTGATTCTTCAAACTTTCTCATCTGACTGAATGGCTTCAGCAGTTCCAAGTTTTTCAAGGCAAAAATCTAGGAGTTATATTTGATTTGTCTCCTTTTAATCCAATGTATTAAGTCTTTTCAAATTTACTTCAAAACATATCCCAATCCCATGCAACCCACACGACCTCTATTAGCAACACTCATTCTCTCACCATTGTTATCTCTCGTGTGATTTCTTAAACAGTCTCCTAAACCATGTCTCATAGTTTCTCATGTCTCTTACATTCTGTTCTCCAAACAGCACACAAAGTGATATTTTACAATTTCAAATGTAAATTTAACGTTCTCCTACTGAAGTCTTCCCATGAACCCCCATTTTTCCCTAATTCACAAACGCTTCAATTAGCTGAGTCCTGCCTACTTCACCTTAGTTAATAATATTATTCTCCTAATCCCCCAATGAGAACTAAGTTGTTCTCTGATATATCTGGTATTCAAAAGTCATTCATTCTCTAGAACCTCTACATTACAGACCTACTCACAATCTTATTCCATATAGAAACTATCCTGGTTTAAAACATTTTACTTTACATTTCTTCTTAAAAGATTAGGGTTTAAAGTTTTTTTCTTATGCATGCATGCATATATATATATATATATATATATATATATATATACACACATAAGAATAGGTTTATAGAAATAAATAAATAGGCAGGGTGCAGTGAAGCATGTCTATAGTCACAGATACTCATGAGGCTAAGAAAGGAAAATTGATTTATCTCAGGAATTTGAGGCCATCCTGGGCAACATAGCAAGACACCATCTCTAAATTTTTTTAATTAAAAATAAATAAGTAAGATTATATAATGTGCTGTGCTTTTTCTACATGCTTTGTTTTCTTGCATCCTTTCCCTTTCTTCTTTCTCTCTGTTGACCTTCTCTACCTCCCTAACAGAAGGCCTGGGCAATGTGGTCAACTGATTTTAAAAAGTGACTCACATTCTTTACTTCTTTCTGTATCTTCCCTTTTTGCAATGTGTCTCTGCAGCCTTGCTCATCACCACATGGAGATGATTCTCCTTGCTTTGAATCTGGGCTGGACTTGTGATTTACTTTGACTAGTAGAATATGGCAGAAGTAATGGTATACACATGCTAAACTTAACTCTCAAGATACCTGTGTACTTCTCTTTGACCTCTTAGGCTCAGTTGACTATGTGAAAAGCCTGAGTAAGCATATTAGAGGATGAGAGTACACATAGAAGAAAATCACCCTAGACCCGCCGTGCTACACAATCTAGCCCCAGCTGACCCACCTACTGACCTCAGCTGTATAATGAGCTCAACTGAGATCAGCCTAGCCCAGGACAGACTTAAAGAAATTGATCAATGGATTCATGAGAATAATGCATTTTTGTTTATTTCTTTATTTATTATTCTTAATTTCTGGGATACTATGTGCAGAATGTGAAGTTTTGTAGGACATGGATAAAGCTGTAAACCATCATTCTCAGTAAACTAACACAGGAACAGAAAACCAAACACTGCATGTTCTCACTCGTAAGTGGAAGTTAAACAGTGAGAACACATGGACACGCGGAGGGGAGCATCACACACCGGGGCCTGTTGGGGGTTAGGCGGCAAGGTGAGGGAGAACATTAGGACAAATGCTTAATGCAACGCAGGGTTTAAAACCTAGATGACAGGTTGATGGGTGCAGAAAAACACCATGGCACATGTATACCTATGTAATAATACATTTTTATTGTTTTAAGCTATTTGGTTTTACAGTTTTTTATAATACAGCATTATTGTGAGCATAAAATACTGGTTCAATCAGAGAAAGGAAAAGTATTCTAGCTATTTCATTAGGAGAGGATTTATCACATGGAGTTAGATGTTTCCAAAATTACTGGAGGAGCTTGGGTAGAACCATGACCAGCTTCAGGAAATCAGCAAGTGCAAGAATAACAGAAACCACTCACTTGTCATTGTTCTCAGCTGCTTGCCCACCAAAGTAAATGGTATTCAGGAGCTTTCCAAGAAGCAAGGCAAAATTCACAATGCAGTCTGCATTTATATGTTAAGTTAATTTATGTAAATAATTTATAAATTCTTCTGCATTTCCTCCATGTTCATGTGATTATAAAGGGATAAATATATCCTTGCCCATGTAAAAACATATATATGCACGAATCTATAAATATATTGGGCAATGTTGTCATTATTTTATAAAAATTGAACTATAGCCAAGACATTGGGAGCCCACCTCTTGCATCAGTGAGGCCCGGATGTGAGACATGAAGTTAAAGAAAATTATTTTGGCGCTCGAAGATATAATGACTGCCCTGCTTGGTTTCAGACTTGTGTTGCTCATGTAACCCCTTTTCTTTGGCTGATTTATCTCTCTTGGAAGGAGTGTATTTATCCAACACCTGCACTCTCATTGTATCTTGGAAGTAACTAACCTGCTTTCAATTCTATAGGCTCACAGATGGAAGGGCCTTGCCTTGTCTCAAATGAGACTTCAGACTGTGGACTTTTGAGTTAATGCTGAAATGAGTTAAAACTGATGAGGGGACTGTAGAGAAGGAAGAATTATATTTTGCCATGTGAAAAGAATATGATATTTGGGAGAGGCTAGGAGAGAAATTATATGGTTTGGACTTGTGTCCCTGCCTAAATCTCATGTCTAATTGCAATCCCCACTGTTGGAGGAAGGTCCTGATTGGAGGTGCCTGGATCATAAGGGCAGATTTTTTCCTTGCTACTATTGTGATAGTGGTTGAGTTCTCATTAGATCTGGTTGTTTAAAAGTATGTAGTATATTTTCCTTCTCTCTCTTTCTCCTCCTTTAGCCATGTAGGAAGGGCTTCCTTCCCCTTCACATTCCACCATGATTGTAAGTTTTCTGAGGCTTCCCCAGCCATGCCTTTTGTACAGGCTGAAAAACCAGGACCCAATTAAAACTCTTTTCTTTATAAGTTATCCAGTTTCAAGTAGGTCTTTACAGCAATGCAAGAACAGATTAATGCAAACTATAATACACATATTACATTGCATCTTGTTTCTCACTTAAAAAATCTTGTGAAATGTCTTTTGGTAAACTAATATAATCCCAATTTACTCCTTTTATTGTAGTACTGTACTTATTGGGGTAAACAGCTCAGCCAAATTTTTAACTTTTGATAACCTGTTAATACATAGATATTTTCCCTAAACATCTATGATAATAAATAGCAAATAAATGTTAATACTTTTCCTTTTTTTTCTCATTACAAAGAGTCTACGATGACTTATTTTCATGCACTGTTATTTAATTCTTAAAAAGTATAGTCCAAGCCAGGCATGGTGGGTCATGCCTGTAATCTCAGTACTTTGGGATGCCAAGGCAGGTGGATCACTTGAGGTCAGGAGTTCAAGGCCAGCCTGGCCAACATGGTGAAACCCCGTCTCTACTAAATATACAAAAATTAGCTGAGTGTGGTGGCACATGCCTATAGTTTCAGCTACTCAAGCAGCTGAGGCAGGAGAATAGCTTCAACTGGGAGACAGAGGTTGTAGTGAGCCTATATCATGTCACTGGGCATCAGAGGGAGACTCTTTCTTGAAAAAAACAAAAAGAAAAAGAAGGTATAGTCCAAAGATGGAATTCTTTAATTGAAAGTTACATGTTTATTTTAGTAAATGTTTCCAGATTGCTTTTCCAAAGGATCATAATAATTCATACCCATTGATTATATATTAATATAGGTTATTTGTATTCTTGAAAAAATAGATATTAGCAATAATGTGTGTATATATATGTGTGTGTGTGTGTGTGTGTGAATATACATGTAATTTCATAATAATTAATGGAAAGTGCTATCTCATGCTCTAATCTGCATTTACCCATCCACAAGGGAGTTGCATATGTCTGCTGGTCATTTAAATTGGATATTGATTTATATACATACATATATATTTAACATGGTGTTAGAATTTATTAACACAGGGTTTAAAAATGCGGTGCAAACCCTGAGCTATACTTCTTGTGTTTAAATCCTGTGAGATTATTTTTTTAGCTATGTTAGTCAGATTTTTTCTATTAAGTTGTTGAGTTCAAAAAATTAGCTAGGGATGCATCCCTGATTTTCATTATCATAGATGTTTAGGAAAAACTGGAATTCAATTGAAGTTTTTCTGTCAGTTATCAATGATGAAAACAGAAGTAGAAAGCAAATAAAAACAGGGATTCACTGACTCACCCTTGTTCTCTTTCCCCTTTAACCATTTCAACTTTGAGGTATCTGTTCTGAATAATCGACTATTTGGTCATAGTCCTTGCTTTAGTAATTTCTTCAGTGGTATTAGCGGGTGGTAGGCTCTGAATATCTTGGTAACTACAAATATCTTTTCCTTTCCCCTGTCGGGTGATGGAATATGGTTACAAGTCTCAGTACTTTTCTCATAAACATATGCAGATACTATTCTACCCTCTTCTGTTTTCCACTGATTCCTTTACATTGTCCAATTACCAAACTGGTTTGTTGACTTTTTCATATAGCTAAATTGTCCTTTGTTTCTGGAAGTGGCAGTGTCTTTGTTTCTAGAGGTTACATTTTCAATTACCTCTCTGTCTATTCATCTGCCTTTTCATCTTTATCTTTGAAGTGCATACATTTTATCAGGATATGCCTAGATATGTATCATCTTTTATCAAATTATTCATTCTGCACCTTCAAGTCTTTCTCTAACTCTATAGAAAAATTTCCTCATGTCATGTGTTTGATTATTTTCTTATTTGGATTGTGGGTTCTTCATGACTCTTGTTATCTCCCTTATGATGTCTATCTCTTTGGGCTTTGGAGGTACACTAAAAATTAAAGCAATGCTAAATCATAATTATACAAATAAAGTATAATTACATAGAACTGTGATACTTATATGATAAATCCAAGATTAATTAAAAATATGATATTTAAAGCCAATGATATGAAATTTTCACTAGAATTGGATTATAGAGAAAATGTAAATGTGTGATTAATGTCTTCAATCTTGTCAGTGTATTTCTATAACAATAAAAAACTCATTTACAGATTGTTGTCAAGTCTAAAATTGAGATCAGCCCATAGACAAATGATGGCTTAAACAACCCTTCAACCTACTTTTGTGTTCACTTTTAAGATGAACAAAATACTGTGGGTGACTGGTTTGGAAAAAGCGTTTTCAGAGAAAGGGCTATATACCTGGGTATTGACATTTGAACAGGAGTGTGTTGGGATGTCCTCTCCGTGTTTGGCTTACTGCTGCTTGCTCTGATTCAGAGCTACCATTTCCATGGCTTACTGCTTTACGTTAATAAATATCTAACAGTTTACCATATATTTTCATATAGGATGATGGCATGATTCAAAAAGTCTTTCAGATCTATTATCTATTCACTACAGCTTTCTGACTATGAACTACGGCCATCATTGAGCCTGGTGTTGCCCAATGTACAGAGAGACTTCGGCAGGGATAGAAGGGATTTATAAGAAGAACAGCTGCAATAAAGAATGTTTTTGAGCCGCTGCTGCTGTTCCCTCTCCTCACCACTTCCACCTTTCCTGCCACTCTACAATGAGTTTTTTAAATGTATTTTTATTTCAATTGAATATATTCTGATTTTATGATTTAGACAAAACACTGTTACTAAATGAGAATATTTTAATGTAACAAACATATACATATATGCCATCTCTTTTCAAAAATTATATAGATGAGTTTACAAAAATACAAATTATATGGCAAGATAAAAATAAAACCTTATAATTAAATAGTAAAATGAAGCAATAGAGAGCTTACGAACAGAAATACATGCCCAAAGGTTTTCATTTATTCCTAAAAATAAAATGCTAACTGAAATTGTATCTTAGAGCTTACTAGCATACAAATCAAAAAGGCAATAGCTGCATGTTAAAATACTTTTTCTCTTTCTTGCTCCCATTGCTAATTCATTACCAAGTCCTACCAATTTTGCTTCTTGTAATGAATCCATACAGATCTCTTCAGCTTCTCCACAACTGTCTGAACACCAGCCAGTGACGTCTCTTGCTCAGCTTATGATAACGGCCTTATCTGTATTTACAATTTAAAACTCTGATCTAGCCACAATTTACTTACTTTCCACTTAGTGAGCAGCAAGCCTTATTTAAGAAGGCAAATCTAATCCTGTCCTTCCCTTGATTACAATCCACCTGTACCTTCTTTTTGAATAGGGAATAAAAATGGTGTATTTTTCTACCATTACTTACAAGGCTTTTGAAGCCTTGGTCCCACCTCTTTCCCAAGTGTCTTAATTGCCTCCTACCATCTCTCTAGCTGTTAGTATTGCCTGTTAATACCTCAGCAGAGCCAAATGCCCTCTTCAGAGAGATATTTTCTGTGCTTAGAGTGTTTTTTTCTCTATCCGCCCTCCAAATCCTAATACCCCCTACTCATCATGACAAGTTTGTCTCTAGCCTAAGGCCATGAGGGAAGCCCCTGGGAGAAGGTTAGTTCTTCCAGGTTGTGCCCCCATAGCAGCATGCCTTCCCCCACTGTGTATCCTTCCCACTAGACTCTAAACTCCATTCATGCAGAGACCATGCAGAGTTTTCTTCACCACTGTAACCTCCGTATCTATCACATTACCTGATGCTTAGCAGGAGCTCAGACTCGTATTTGTCAAATGCATGAATGAATGACTGAATGAATAAATGAACACCTACATGTCTTATTTCAAGAGTCATAAAGTGTAAAGTGATTGCAGTGTAAATCTTTTGCTAAAGGAACCCTTTGAAGAATTAGAAATTCAAAATCTAAAGAGGGTAGATTGCAGTCTTCTCCTTCTGGCATTCCCTTCATTTTACTTTCTTTGGTGGTCCACTTGGACAGCAGCCATGAGTCTCTGGTGCCAATTTGTCTCACATTATGAACTGAAGTGCTCCATAAACCACCCATAATATGCTGGAATATGGCTCCTGGGCTTTCATGTTCACCGTGAGAACCGCCTGCTCTGCTTACATAGCATCTTTATTATTTACCCAGAGTTATGGAGCCCCAGGTCAGGACAAGTCAGAGATTTGCTATTCAGAGCCAGATATTTGACTCTATTGCTACTTAAACCTGCCATTTCTACTTGAGGTATCAGAGACTTTTACCACTATATGTCCTATCTGCAACCACTGGGAGAATATTTCCCATAAATCAATACAGCAAATATTTATGGAGTGCCTCACATAGACTCAGACTTCAATGGGTCTGTAGAGACTGTCTAGTCAAGCTTTCTTATTTTACAGAGATGATAACAGAGCTCTGGTGAAAAACTAGGAATTTTGTTCTCCAATATATTAAATAAATCTGTACCCATGTAAGAAATATAAAAGTAATTAAAGCGTTCTCCTTGTCTCAGATAGTTTACATAGGCAGGGGAGGGGGTCAAACAAGTAAATTGGCAATAATAACATATATTGACTGCCTAACAGTGACTGGCATGTAGTAGGGAGATAATAATGTTCTCTTAAATAAATGGACAATTACATGAATGAATTAGCTGATAAATCAATCAGAAAGTCATATAGTGTTATACTTCTAAGAGCTCTTTATATTTATGTGACTGTTCATTATTAACTGCCCCCTCTATATATTAAGTTAATGAGAAGGAACAGTTTTTATAATGGGCTTATTACTGGATCCTCTATGCCTCATATAGTACCTAGAACGTAGAAATAGTTGATGTTCATTATTTGTGGATTTTGTATTTGAGGATTCATCTACTGACTAAATTTAATTTTTAATTCCCAAATCAATACTTATGGTGCTTTCACAGTTGGTCTCAGATATGCACAGGCAGTAAAATTTGAGTCTCCTGACACAGTCTCAGTTTCCCAGCCAAGATCAACAGAAAGTGACACTCTGCCTTCTTCTTTCAGCTCTCGTACTACAGACAAGTGTTTTTCTCATCATCTATGTAGTGCCTGTATTATGCAATTACGTGTGTTTTGTTGGTAATAATAACTCCAAATTGAGGTGCTGTCTAGTGTTCCTAAGTGCAAGAAGGCTGTAATGTGCCTTAGAGAGAAAACATCATGCATTAGATATGTTTGATCAGGCATGAGTTACAGTGCTGTTGGCTGTGAGTTCTGTGTTAATGCAACAACAATACTCCGTTAGTAAAGTGTCTTTATAGAAAATGCTCAGAAAAGAAATATTATACATTGATTGGTTGGTGAAAGTGTTGTGACCAGAGGCTTGCAGAAACCTAACTTTGTACTTCCCTTAAGAGCAGTGGTTTGGTATTCGCTAATTCAGTGTTTGTGTATATAACTACTGTTGATATTGAGAATTGGCTCTCTGTGCTTAACAAGTACAAAAAAGGAAGGAAAGAAGGAAGTCTATCAGTGGCAATATGAATAGTATTTTGTGAGAAGAGAGAAGAGTTAAAGTGTTAGAATGCCATACACAACACCCCTGACCTACAACTACCTTATGTTACAGTCTTCCTTCAGTATCCTCCAGGCATTGTTACCAGGGCAATCACTGATAATAAAACCTTCAGATGATGAAGTATCTTATATAAAATCATGTAATCTTTGCAAATAAACAACACACATCCTTCTGTGTACTTTACGTCATCTCTAGGTTACTTATAAAACCAAATACAGTGTAAAAATGCTATGTAAATAGTTGCCATACTGTACTAGTTTTTTATTTGTATTATTTTTGTTGTTCTATTGTGTTCTTTCTTCTCCAAATACCTTTGATCTACTGTTGGTTAAGTCTGCAATTTGAAACCAAGACACCGAGGGCTGACTATTGTGCAGGGATGGCACCTAGAAAGGCATACCATGATGAGACAGTGGTAGCGCTCTCCACGAGTTTGTGCTCACAGCAGAGTCCTCACAAGTCATTAGGCAGACCACCTGCTACCCAAGTTCAAAGCTATGCTTTCCAGATTTGAGCTATGTGACTTTAGGGAACTTTAAATAAAATAATAAACATAAAACATCCAAGGCCCAACATAAATTCAGCACATAATAAATATCAGCTACTTTTTATTTTGTTTTATTTCAATTGTTTTTTTGTTTTTTGTTTTTTGTTTTTTTTTTTTTGGATACAGAATCTCATTCGGTCACCCAGGCTGGAGTGCAGAAGGACAATCACAGTTCACTGCAGTGTCAGTGTCTTGGGCTCATGAAAGTTGTAGAGATAGGGTCTTGCTATGTTACCCAGGTTGGTCTCAAACTCCTGGGCTTAAGCCATCCTCCCTCCTTAGCCCCTGCAAGTGCTGACATTATTGGCATAGGCCACCATACCTGGCCTTCAACTGATATTTTTTTTAAATCAGTGGTTTTATATTGTATCTAAAAATTTTTGCTGAGGTGCATTTCCCAATTTAAAAACCTAATTCTATGTCCAAATCCACTTTATGTTTGCATGTACCATGAGGCTTTTACTAATGGTCAGCACTCTGATGTTAATACTCACACACCAGCTTCTTATTTGCCATTTTGAAAATTGGGTCCCCTAAGGCTACACAACTATAAATAGTTTGATTTACAGCCCACACAGATCTTGGCAGCATAGTGTCCTCTTGATTGCTCTGTTCTTGGAAGATAGTGACTGCCATTTTGTGATGTCAAATAGTTTGGTAACATGGCAGTGATTCCAGAATTTTCTGCCACTTCAACTAAGCCAAGAAATAACAGATCCCTCCTTTTATTATGATTGTATTAATTTTTTAAAGGAGTGATAAATCAAAGGCACAAACCTTTGGTTTTTTTATTCATTTTTAATTGACAAATAATAATTGCATGCATGCCATTAAAGAGTCATATCTAAGGTCATTTTTAGCTTCTTATTTAATCCTACAGTAACTGGAAAAAAAAAGAAAGAAAGAAAGAAAGAAAGAAAACAAGTTTTTGGCTCAGCACGGTGGCTCATACCTGAAATTCCAGCACTTTGGGAGGCCAAGGCTGGCGGACCACAAGGTCAGAGATTGAGATCATCCTGGCCAGCATGGTGACCAGAGATGGCCAATTCATCTCTACTAAAAAAGTACAAAAATTAGCTGGGTATGGTGGTGGCGCATGCCTGAAGTCCCAGCTACTCAGGAGGCTGAGGCAGGAGAATCACTTGAACCCGGGAGGCAGAGGTTGCAGTAAGAAAGGATCACACCATTGCACTCCAGCCTGGCAACAGAGTGAGACTGTGTCTCAAAAAAAAAAAAAAAAGAGAGAAGTTTTCTCTCGGGTCAGAGACCATAGGTCACTGATAGGTCACCGTTACTTCCTCACCTGATAACTAATTCTAATTTCCCTCTAGTTTCCTTCACAAGCCACATGCTAGACTTGGGAAAACTAGGCATCTGCAACAGAAAAGATGTCATGTTTGAGTGAATATGGGCAGACATATTTTTCACTTTGTGTGGGTAATACCTCTTTTACAACTTTGTAGTCATCTAGTATTAGAAAATACATTGCCACTAATTTATGTGAAGATGATTGGGTTTGCTTCTTTTGTTTGCTGTCTCCTATGTTTGTATTTGTTAACAACAGGGAAAACAAGACATTGAGAAAACAATAGAACTTCATTCCTTTGGAAGCTTTTCTGATTTGAGTCCTCTTTTAAAGAAACAAACTGATAAAATGCCAAGTACAGTAAATATAGGTATAAACCAGACTCGTTCCCATTACAGACCCAATCTTGATGGGATGGGATTGGATGCAATGGTGAGGGAGTGACTGTAATGTGAACAGCTAGGAATTTCCTAGCTGTTGAGAGAAAGAAGAACCTATTGAGAGGCTCCTTCTCTTGCCTGCACCCACCTTGAAGTGTGTCTCAACATGAGAGTCTATTGACGTTTCCATGAGGAGATTAGGGTGGAAATGGAGGCTGCATGGTTTAGCCAACTCAGGCTTCTATAACAATATACCATAGACTGGGTGATTATACAACAGACATTTCTTTCTCACAGTCCTGGAGGCTAGAGGTGCCAGCAAACTCCATGTTTGATGACACTGCTTCCTGGGTTGCAGCCAGCCAGCCACCTTCTTGCTGTGTGGTCCGTTGGTCTTTCCTCAGTGTTTGTGTGTAAAGATAGAGAGAGATCTCTTTCTTCTTCTTTTAAGGGTACTAACTCCATAATGGTGGTCCCATCTTCATTACTGAATCTAAATCTCATTACCTCCTGTAGGTCCCATTATCAGTCAGGGTTCTCCAGAAAAACAGAATCGACAATAGATAGATAGATACATACATACATACATACATACATACATACGTATTATAGGAATTGGCACAAATTATTATGAAGGCCACAGAGTCCTACCATCTGACCTCTGCAAGCTGAAGAAACAGAAAAGCCAACAATATTATTCAGTCTGAGCCCAAAGGCTGAGAATCAGGAGAGCTGATATCTGACAGCAGGAAATTATGTCTCCAACAGAAGCGAATTTGTCCTTTGTTCAACTTGTTATTCTATTCAGATTTCAACAGATTGGATCACGTCCACTCACATTGGTAAGGATGATTTTTTTTTATTCAGTCCCCAGATTCTAATGCGAATTTCTTCCGGAAACATCCTGTGAGATACACCCAGAAGTAATGCTTTAGTAGCTAATGGGGTATTCCTTAGCCCAGTCAAGTTGACACGTAAAATTAGCTATCACATTTTACCTCCAAACACTGTCACACTGGGGCTTAGGACTTCAACATAGGAGTTTTGGAATGACACAAACATTTTGCCCATTAATACAAATCAGATTGTTTTCAACATTTTTTAACTTTTATTTTAGGTTCAGGTAAACATGTGACGATTTGTTATTCAGATATAGGTAAACTTGTGTCACAGGGGTTTGTTATACAGATTATTTCATCATCCAGGTATTAAGCCTGATATCAAATAATTATTTTTCCTGCTCCTCTCCCTCCTCCCACCTTCTACCCTAAAGTAGACTTCAGTGTCTGTTGTTCTTTTCTTTGTGTTCATAACTTCTCATCGTTTAGCTCCCATTTATAAGTGAGAACATACAATATTTAGTTTTCTCTTCCTGGGTTAATTTGCTAAGCATAATGGCCTCTAGCTCCATCCATGTTCCTGCAAAGGACATAATCTCATTTTTTATGACTGCATAGTATTCCAAGATGTACATGCATGACATTTTCTTTATCCAATCTGTCATTGATGGACATTTAGGTTGATTACCTGTCTTTGCTCTTGTGAACAGTGCTGCAATGAAAATTTGCATGCTTGTGTCTTTATGGTAGAATGATTTATATTCCTCATGTTACAGAGAAAGGAGAACACTTATACACTGTTGGTAGAATTGTAAATTAGTTGAACCATTGTAGAAAGCAGTATGGCGATTCCTCAAAGAGCTAAAAACAGAGCTGCTATTTAACATAATAAATCAGATTTTATAGAGAAAATATTTTCTGAATTCTTTCTATTTATCCTCACTGTTTTCTCCAAGTGTCTCAGGCTCTTTCCAGACAATACTGTTTTCAGCTCCTCCAACCACACTAGTTCTTCTTCCTCACACAATTCCAGTCTCCTGCAGAACTCACTTAGCAATGCAGAAGTTAGTCAAGATTTCCCCAAATAGAAATTGCAGAGGAGGGTAGAGGAATTTGGGCCCAGAGTTTCTGATGCAACAGCATGACCAGAGGTAGTAGAGGGAACTTCTGAGAGACATTAGCAGTACAGCAGCTTACCAGAAAAAGAATTTTTTTAACAGTCTAAACAGGAAGAGCATGTTGAAAGAGACACAGGAGGTAGCAAAAATATGGCTCAAAAGGATCTTAGAGCAATTAGCATGTTAATTCTTTGGTGAAAAAAATAAACAGATACTGCCCCTCTTTCCTGTTCTCATAGAATTTCAGTCTAGGAGAATAAGCAGACAGTATGTGTGCAATTACACAGATATGCTCTAAGGTCCATGAGGACATCACTTTGTCTATTTCTGCTTACGATTGTGTCCCCCAAACTGGGAACTGTGCCAAGCACACAGGAACTCAAGAAATATTTGTAGACTCAGAGAAGGGAGAGAGGGAGAAGGATTGAAGATGAAGCTTGATGATTACTAGGTCACATTTGAGAGGGAGCCCAGGAGGAAGACAAGATATTCACAGGAGCCTCCCATGGTAGATGATATCTGTTCAAACCACTGGGGGAAGAACATGACAGGGTGACGGCAGAGACTCGGGGACAACATGGAGAGGCTAGACATAGGGCAGGAGCTGGACCATCTAGGCCTGCTAGGCTCGCTTAAGATTTTTCACTTGGCTGTTTGATATTATGACTAACTGAGTCTTCCTCCCAAGCCTCTATGTGCAATTTTTGGACTAAATTAACTATTAGCCTTTTTCAGTATTAGCTTAGTATCATCCAGTCATTCAGGCAATCTTTCTAGGTCTTTCCAGTTTGATTAAAATAAAACTGTTCCCTGTTCACAATAGCAATGACATGGAATCAACCCAAATACCCATCAATGCTAGATAGACTGGATGAAGAAAATGTGGCACATATACACCATGGAATGCCATGCAGCCATAAAAAGGAATGAGATCATGTCCTTTGCAGGTACATGGATGGGACTGGAAGCCATTATCCTCAGCAAAATAATGCAAGAACAGAAAACCAAACACTGCATGTTCGGGCTTATAACTGGAAGCTGAACAATGAGAACACATGGACATAGGGAAGGGAACAGCACACACTGGGGCCTATTGGGGGGTGGAGTAGGGGGAGGGAGAGTATTAGGAAAAATACCTGATGCATGTTGGGCTTAATACCTCCATAATGGGATGATCTGTGCAGCAAACAACCATGGAACATGCTTACCTATGTAACAAACCTGCATATCCTGCACATGTAATCCAGAACTTAAAATAAAATAATTTTAAAATAAAAGAGTAGAAGTGCTCCACCACTCAGGTATTTTCCTCTTCTCCACGTTTTTTCCTTGAAGGGTCCATGAGGGAGAAAGCCTACATGACATCATCAACTGTGTACTTGGGGTGCGAGGCGAAGTATCTCCTGGGACTATGTTGGTTTTTTGGTACACAATAGTGGCCTGATTTCTGTGAAACTGTCCCTAACCTTCTCAGTCACCTAATCCTGCAGACTTTTATGCTGCAGTCTATAACTAATAAATTTAGGGACCTATGTTTTATTTGAGCAAGGTTTATCCAGTGGCTCCTAGATAGAGCTTAGTCTACCAGCCAAGAAAGCCCTGGTAGACTAAGCTCCATCTAGGAGCCACTGGATAAGACTGCAGAGCCTGAGTTTCTAACTATGTTCTTTATTATGGCATCAATTCTTTCTGCCAGAGCAGCTCTGCAGCAGGTCTAGCACTTCTCCATACACCAAACATCCTCTTGACAACTGCAGCCAGCTTAGATTCTCTTTGGCCTGCCCAGGTTGTCAGCCTATATGGGAATGTGTCCAGCTTGTGAGCTCTTAGCCTTGAGAAAGTTTTTTTCTTGAACCCCGGAATGAAGGGAAAGAGAAGGTAGGCCACTGTGTTGCACTATTTCCGGGAAAGACACATGTATAAATTATGACTTAAATTATGCATTTTGTGTTAGGTCATATGGAGATTCTGAAGTAAGATCCTCTGGACGTGCTCTCTATACTCAATGTATCTGCCACAATTTGCACTCTCTGAGCCAACTCCTGGGGATGAGAAGTGAGTAGTCGCATGTCTAATTGCATCCCTCAGGGTCAAGCTTTCTTCTTGCTGCTTCTACCCACTCTTCAGTGGAGGGACTCATCACCTCACAGACAGATGGGGCATTCCCTGTAACGTCTTCCCAGGCTACATTGTTAATACACGTTGACAGGGAAAGCAATGCGCATTTCTTGTGCAACATGTCACATCTTTTACTACCTAACCTTTTACTCTAGACATTGTTTCAGCAGTCCGTTGCAGACAGGTGTGACCTGATTATGCCTTGCTTCTTCCACACTGTGTAAGTCCTGCCCCCAGGATTTCTAAGTCTCTTTAGCTTGGGAATCCCCAGAAATGCACTCAAGCATGTTGAAGCATGCCCTGCCCTGGAATTGCTGGAAGGTTATCACCCTTAGGGAAATTCATAATCACAGGGGTTGATAACCAGGGCATGAGGCTAATCAGCAGTTCCCTAGTGGGAGGGAGCTTCCCTGCCCCCCCGCCCATTTCAGTGATCACTCTGAACACACACCTTTAAATTGGTTTTTCTTTCCCTTTCTCACATACAGTCACACAATCCCTCTCTGGTGTCTCTTCCCAAAATAAATCCCCAACCCCACACTCTTCTTGTCTCGGGCTCTCTTTAGAGGAACCTAGGCTAAGATGGAGACCTAGAAGAGCAAAAAAAATCTATTTTCATGAAAATGACCTGTCTTAAAATTATATTTGTACTATATAATTTAATTTTATTTCAAAAATTAGAGTATTATTTCAGTGTTTCTCTTATCATTTCTTTTACAATCAATACAAACTCCATGAAAAGCAGCACGGCATGTAGGTAAGAGCATGGACACAAAAATTCAGGCAGCCTTTTCCAATGCTGGCTCCTTAAACTCTGTGGCTTTGAACAAATTATTTTTTAGTATGTACATACGTATGTATGTATGTATGTATGTATGTATGTATGTATGTATTTTGAGACGGAATTTTGCTCTTGTTGCCCAGGCTGGAATGCAATGGCATTATCTCTGTTTACTGCAACTTCCACCTCTCAGGTTCAAGCAATTTTCCTGTCTCAGCCTCCCGAGTAGCTGAGATTACAGGCATGCGCCACCACGCCTGGCTAATTTTGTATTTTTAGTAGAGACAGGGTTTCTCCATGTTAGTCAGGCTGGTCTCAAACTCCCAACCTCAGGTGATCCACCAGCCTCGGCCTCCCAAAGTGCTGGGATTACAGGCATGAGCCACCACACCTGGCTGAAC
>CAUYQU010061664.1:0-23052 GCA_963574635.1 Cheracebus regulus
AATTTTGTTGAAGGCCTTCTCTGCATCTATTGAGATGATCATGTGGTTTTTGTCTTTTGTTCTGTTTATGTGGTGAATTACATTTATAGACTTGCGTATATTGAACCAGCCTTGCATCCCCAGGATGAAGCCTACTTGATCGTGATAGATAAGCTTTTTGATGTGCTGTTGCAAGCAGTTTGCCAGTATTTTATTGAAGATTTTTGCATCTATGTTCATCATGGATATTGGCCTGAAGTTTTTTTATTGAGTCTCTGCGGGTTTTGGTATCAGGATGATGTTGGTCTCATAAAAGGATTTAGGAAGGATTCCTTTTTTTTGGATTGTTTGGAATAGTTTCAGAAGAAGTGGTACCAGCTCCTCTTTGTATGTCTGGTAGAATTCGGCTGTGAAGCCATCTGGACCTGGGCTTTTTTGGTTGGTAGGCTATTAAGTGCTGCCTCAATTTCAGCCCTTGTTATTGGTCTATTCAGGGTTTCAATTTCTTCCTGGTTTAGGCTTGGGAGCGTGCAAGTGTCCAGGTATTTATCCATTTCTTCCAGGTTTACTGGTTTATGTGCATAGAGTTGTTTGTAGTAATCTCTAATGATAGTCTGTATTTCTGTGGAATCTGTGGTGATATCCCCTTTATCATTTCTTATGGCATCTATTTGATTCTTCTCTCTTTTGTTTTTTGTTAATCTGGTTAGTGGTCTGTCTACTCTGTTGATGTTTTCAAAGAACCAGCCTCTGTATTTATTGATTTTTTTGAGGGGTTTTTGTGTCTCTGTCTCCTTAAGTTCTGCTCTGATTGCAGTTATTTCTTGTCTTCTGCTAGCTTTTGAGTTTTTTAAACCTTGCTCCTCTAGCTCTTTCAATTTTGATGATAGGGTATCAATTTTAGATCTTTCCTCGCTTCACATGTGGGCATTTATTGCTATAAATTTCCCTCTAGACACTGCTTTAAATGTTCCAGAAATTCTGGTATG
This sequence comes from Cheracebus regulus, assembly GCA_963574635.1. NCBI lineage: Eukaryota > Metazoa > Chordata > Mammalia > Primates > Pitheciidae > Cheracebus > Cheracebus regulus. Next base: position 969 of record CAUYQU010061664.1, read on the forward strand.
TTGTGTCTTCGTACTTGTTGGTTTTGAAGAACATCTTTATTTGTGTCTTCATTTCATTGTATACCCAGTCGACATTAAGGAGCCAGTTGTTCAGTTTCCATGAAGTTGTGCAGTTCTGAGTTCATTTGTTAATCCTGAGTTCCAATTTGATTGCACTGTGATCTGAGAGACGTTTGTTATTATTTCCGTTCTTTTGCATTTGCTGAGGAGTGATTTACTTCCAATTATGTGGTCAATTATAGAGCAGGTGCAATGTGGTGCTGAGAAGAATGTATTTTCTGTGGATTTGGGGTAGAAAGTTCTGTAGATGTCTATTAGGTCCGCTTGGTCTAGATCTGAGTTCAAGTCCTGGATATCCTTGTTAATTTTCTGTCTCATTGATCTGTCTAATATTGACAGTGGAGTGTTAAAGTCTCCTACTATTATTGTGTCTTTCATACATTGTCTCTTTGTACATTGTTAAGAACTTGCTTTATGTATCTGGGTGCTCCTGTATTGGGTGCGTATATATTTAGTATCATTAGCTCTTCTTGTTGCCTTGCTCCTTTTGCCATTATGTAATGTCCTTCTTTGTCTCTTTTGATCTTTGTTGGTTTAAAGTCCATTTTATCAGAGACTAGAATTGCAACTCCTGCTTTTTTTTTTTTTTTTTGCTCTCCATTTGGTTGGTTAATCTTCCTCCGTTCCTTTATTTTGAGCCTATGTGTGTCCTTGCACGTGAGATGGGTTTCCTGAATGCAGCACATCAATGGGTCTTGACTTTTTATCCAACTTCCCAGTCTGTGTCTTTTGATTGGGGCGTTTAGCCCATATACATTTAAGGTTAATATTGTTATGTGTGAATTTGATCCTGCCATTTTGTTGCTAGCTGGTTGTTTTGCCCATTAGTTGACACATTTTCTTCATTGTGTCTATGGTCTTTACCATTTGGAACATTTTTGGAGTGGCTGGTCCTGGTTGTTCCTTTCCATGTTTAGTCCTTCTTTCAGGAGGTCTTGTAAGGCAGGCCTGGTTGTAACAAAAATCTCTCACCAAGTGCTTGTTTGTAAAGGATTTTATTTCTCCTTCACTTATGAGGCTCAGTTTGGCTGGATATGAAATTCTAGGTTGAAAGTTCTTTTCTTTAAGGATGTCGAATATTGACCCCCACTCTCTTCTGGCTTGTAGGGTTTCTGCAGAGAGATCTGCTGTGAGTCTGATGGACTTCCCTTTGTCAGTAACCTGACTTTTCTCTCTGGCCTTAGCATTTTTTCCTTCATTTCAACCCTGGTGAATCTGACGATTATGTGCCTTGGAGTTGCTCTTCTTGAGGTATATCTTTGTGGCGTCTCTGTATTTCCAGGACTTGAATGTTGTCCTGCCTTGCTAGATTGAGGAAGTTCTCCTGGATAATATCCTGAAGAATATGTTCCAGCTGTGATTCATTCTCTCCACCACATTCAGGTACACCTATCAAACATAGACTAGGTCTTTTCACATAATCCCATATTTCTTGGAGGCTTTGTTCATTTCTTTTCACTCTTTTTTCTCTAATCTTGCCTTCTTGTTTTATTTCATTGAGTTGATCTTCAATCTCTGATATCTTTTCTTCTGCTTGGTCGATTCAGCCATTGAAACTTATGTATGCTTCATGAAGTCCTTGTGTTGTGTTTTTTAGCTCCATCAAGTCGTTTATATTATTCTCAAAGCTGTTTACTCTCATTAACATTTCATCTAACCTTTTTTCAAGGTTCTTAGTTTCTTTGCATTGAGTTAGCATATGTTCTTTTAGCTCAGAGAAGTTTGTTATTACCCACCTTCTGAAGCCTGTTTCTGTTAATTCGTTAGACTTATTCTCCATTCAGCTTTGTTTCCTTGCTAGTAAGGGTGTTCCCTTGCAGGAGGAGAGGTGCTCTGGTTTTTGGTGTTTTCATCCATTTTGTGCTGGTTTCTTCCCACCTTCATGGATTTATCTACCTGTGGTCTTTGTAGTTGTTGACTTTTGGATGGGGTCTCTGAGTGAATATCCTTTTTGTTGATATTGAAGCTGTTTCTTTCTGTTTTTTAGTTTTCCTTCTAATAGTCAAGACCCTCTACTGCAGGACTGCTGGAGGTCAACCCCAAACCCTGCTTGCCTGCAGATCACCCATGGGGGCTGCAGAACAGTAAAGCTTGCTGCCAGTTTCTTCTTCTGTTATCTTCATCCCAGAAGGGCACCTGCCAGATGTCTGCCTGAGCTCTCCTTTATGAGGTGTCTCTTTGGGTATACAGGGTTCAGGGAGCTGTTTGAAGAGACAGTCTGTCCCTATAGGAGCTCAAGTGCTGTGCTGGGAGCTCCATTGTTCTGTTCAGAGCTGCTGGGCAGGTATGTTTAAGTCTGTCGCAGTGGAACTCATAACTGCCTCTTTTCCCAGGTGCTGTGTCCTGGGAAGGTGGGGCTTTATTTATAAGTTCCTCACATGCTGCTGCCTTTTTTCAGAGACACCCTGCCCAGCAAGGAGGTAGGCTATTCACTCTCTGCCAGCAGAGGCGTTGCTGAGCTGCTGCAGCCTCTGCCCAGCTGCTATGTGAACTTTCTTGTGGTTTTCTTTACAGAGGTACAGTTAGAACTGCCTTGGTAATGGTGGTCTGCCTTAACAAGGGCAGACTGCCTCAGTAATGGTGGACTTCCTCAGTAATGGCAGACTGTCTCAGTAATGGTGGACTGCCTCTGTAATGGCAGAATGCCTCGGTAGTGGTGGACTGCCTTGGTAGTGGTGGACGCCCTTCCCCCCACAGAGCTGGACTGTCCCGGGTCCAGCTACACTTGCTGTGAAACTCTGAATCCAGAGCGTTTCAGATTGCTGGTCTTTGTGGGGGTGGGACCTGCCAAGCCAGATCACCTGGCTTCTTGTTTCAGCCCCCTCTTTTTCAGTTGAATGGGCAGCTCTGTCTCCTAAGCATGTCGGGCACCAGTTGAAACAGCCACCCAGATTTGTGTGAGTTTTTGTGTGGAAACCATGGTGCTGGCTGAAACAGCCATGCTGGAAACTCGTGGCACTTTTCGGCCCAGGAATCTCCTGGTCTGTGGGCAGTAAAAACACGTTTGGAAATGCGGTGATCACTCACCCTCTGCATTGTTCTCACTGGAAACTGCACTCCAGAGCTGTTCCTATTTGGCCATCTTGGATCTCCTCCCAAAAGAGAATCTATCTTAAAATGTTATACAATTATAAAGGTTAGTTGGTCTACTGAATGCTTCATAAACTGCTACTATGACTCTTAACTGTACCACTTTCCTGCTTTAAGGTCATTAAATTTGAGGCAAAGCCTGGGAACATACAGAATTAGTCATGGTCCTAGCTATGCTGGAAAGTCAGACCTTATCTACATTTTGTCTGGTGTTAGGCTCCACACCTGGTGCGCAGCTAGAATCACTTACTCACTAGGGTTTTCACCAAAAGTAAATGGTGTGACATATACTTGAGACTACTGGAAAAACAGTTTTACATGCAAGGCATGCAAGGAAAGTAGAATGTGCCTTAGGTAAAAGATCATAAAAAGATATGAAAATGTAATTTTTTTTGCCTAGCTTAGACAGTTAAAGGATTAAGTTAGATAAGATAAAGTTGAAGGTTTAAGCAAGTTTTAGAAGTGTGAAAGATTAATCTTGTAAAAGAAATTCTGTATATAGACATATTGGCTAAAATTAAAGGGCTATTATTCAGTTTATTCATAAATTGAGCACTGGAATAAAAACACAACATGGTTTTCTTAGAACAATGTTCTTCTCTTTAACAGAAAATTGTAATGGGTTATAAAGGTTTTTGATAATCTTACCTTATGGTCAGACTAAAATTGAATAGATTTGTCTATAAGATTTTATTAAGAATTGGGTTTAACCTTAGTAGTGCACTAAGGCAGTGGTAAAATTTGGCTTTCTTTGGGATGCATTGTATAAATGTGTTATTGGTTTGTGTTCTAAAATTATGTAAAACTCCTATAATTCTGATATGAATATTAGTATATTATCAGTAATGATTATAATTGTAAGGTTAAATTATTGTGCCACAGAGGTAACAAATTTCCTTGTCATTGTGCTTTTGACTGTGGCTGCTCTAAGACTTTGTCATCCACAGACATTTGTTGTCTTGTTGCAATCCTCTTTAAAAGGTGGTTTTGTAATCAGCTATAGGAATGTAACAGGTGCTATGAAATGCAGGTTTCTGATAACTTTGGAAGATTGTGACATTACAAAAGAGGAAAAACTTTGAGAATTCTTATGGAGACCTAAAATGTTCATGAATTTAAGCAGAACAGGAGTTAACTGCAGGGACTAAATTAATAGAAGACTAAAATAACCTTTGTATGACTTTTTGGTTAAAATGTTGCTAACCTTTCCTTTTTGAAAGCCAAGAAAATATTTCTTTTAAGCTATTTACAGCTTTTAACAATTGAGTAAAATACACTGCTATAAGCAAAATTTGGAGCATATTTCTCTCTACCTGATTTTTCTATAATTTGGAAATGCTTGTGAGTATTCTTGACTTATAGCTATACAGTTATTTGTGTAAGTACAACAAAAATTGCTTTTCTTTTGTAATAGGACACAATTGAAGAAACTGGTTATTTTCCTAAGGCTTTGACTGAAATTGCATCTTTCCTTTAAGGAATCGAATTTGACTAATGGAGTCATTAAAAAACCCTTGGGAAAACAGGCCTCATACCTGTCTACACAATCCCTGTACAGGATTCCTGACCTGTGGTAAGTAAAGAATGTTACTTTCTGACAGGCCCAGGAGTCCCAAGTTATCCTGGGACCTTGGGAAGAGAGGAATTTACCCAACTCATGTAGGTATTTGATGACACAAACCCATGGCTGGGCTTAGGGCTTTAAAAAGTCTTCTCTCAGATTCCTTATGGAACAAAATTCCAACAAAGCAAACTTAAAAAGGAGCCTATATGGCTAATAATTACTTTTGCTATGGTTTATGCAAATAATCAGACCAAATATAATAAGACTAAAGGCCATTTTGCAAACAAATTAATCTTGTCATGATTTTTTAAAATAAAAGTGAGGACTGGAGAGAGAGAAAAATGATACACTTCTTATTAGATTCTACTCTCACTCTCATCAGTTGTTTTTGAGTTTTTGTCTGGAATTTAGACTAACACTGATTATTCCTGTGAACCAATGATTTCTGGCTGTGCCTCAGAAGAACAAAGATGGGTGGATAACGGAAAAATCTGGATCAGTATTCTAATTCTGGGCGTATGCTGTGATTGTCTAGTAAGCCCACGTACCCATGTCTTAGCAGGCATGACTACAGCCACCCACTACCCAGGCATGTCAGCAGCCTCAGGAATTTTTGGAGCCATCCTTACTTTGTTATTTTGTTTTGACATTCTTCTATATCTAATAACCTGATTTGTCTCCTCTCACTTTCAGGCCATAATACTCCACAGGATCCTCAGTGAGGAATACCATCGTCTCAATATTCAAGAGTCACTCTTTTACAGGTGACCCCTAGACTGCCTATCGGTGGGACATAACAGAGGCGAAATCCTGCCCTATCTCCCTTGGACCTGGCTGGATATCGCTTTCACCAACCCATGGAGCCACCCTGCCCTGAGAGCCAACAAGAGACCAAGGCCCACAAAACAATCATTGCTGCCTCTCTGTCAGCAGGAAGCAGGTACGGAAGACGGACCTTCAGCCATTTTCCCAGGTCTTGGACTCTTGAGAAGGGAAATGTTACAGCAGGTAGTCAGGCAGACATGGGCGGTAGCTTCTCTGCTTGCCTCTTGGAAATGTTAGGTGACCATCAGGTATGGTCAGGTGATTGTTAACTCTCTAAAATAATAATTGGTTGCAGCCACCACCAGGGAAAGGCAGTATTCACAATAGATCAAAACACCTGAAACTGGTGCTTTGCAGCTTCCCAACTAGATCTCGGGAGTTGAGCAAGTGGGCTCAAGCATGCACACAAAGAGACAAAATAGTGGAGTTTAATATATGACCTTCTAGAAACATTCAACTGGTAAGGGAAGACAACCTCCAGTGTGCATGCATACATCTCCAGTAAATGTACTGCGTATGCAGCTCCTCTCAAGAGCTAGCAGGTCACTGCACATGTGGACAGCCCACCCCAAGGGAAAAATCAGGGGAGAAGTAACCTAGACCCCGGAAGAATGCCAACATATACAACTGCAAGTCAGAGGTCAAACTGCACACCTGATCGCTCAAGTTGTCCTCTTGGTCCTCTTCCATGTGTACTTTGCTTCGTTTGTGCCCTAAAGCTCTTTAATAAACTCTCCCTTCCTCCCTAAAACCTGACTGGGTCTCTCACTCTGCTTGATGCCCCTCAGTCATATTCCTTCTGAGTAGGCAAGAACTGAGGTTGCGGTAGACCCATATGAAGTCACCGCTTCTAACACTTAGGTGAAAAAACTTAGAAAGTCAAATACTACCTGTTCTCACTGTAAGTGGGAGCTAAATAATGTGCACACATGCACATAGAGTGTGAAATAATAGACATTGGAGGCTTGGAAGGATGAGAGGGTTAGAGCAAGGTGAAGGATGAGAAATTACCGAAAGGGTACAATGTACATTATTTGGGTGATGGATACCATGAAAGTCCTGACTTCACCACTATGTAATGTAACAAAACTGCACATGTGCCCCTCAAATTTATACAAATCATCATAATAAAAAGAAATTAGAGAATACTTTTCAGCTTTTAATCCCACAAGAACTTTATACTTCTAAATTGAGAGGACAAGATAAATTAATTTTGGACTGCGAAGTCTTTGGACTTCAACCTGCCATGAGATTTAACAATAAATTATCCTTGGAAATTTGAGATTGAAAGAGGGGTTTATATTAAAACTGGAGGCACTTCAGCCATTACAGGTGAAATTGTATACCACCTCTACCCTTCCCTCCCCTTCCAATTAATTTGTAGAGGCCCTAACTCCCAGTACCTCAGAATGGACTGTATTTGGAGATAAGGTCTTTAAAGAGATAAAGTTGATGAGGTCATTAGGGTGGGCTCAATCCAATATGACTGTTTTCTTTTATAAGAAGAGAAGATTAGAATAGACAGGTACAGGGGGAAGGACGTATGAAGACACAAGGAGACAGCCATTTGCAAGCCAAGGAGAAACCACAGAAGAAATCAAACCTGTTAACACTTTGATTTCTGAACTCTGGCCTCCAGAATTGTAAGAAAATAAAATTCTGTTGTGTGAGCCACAAAATCCGCAGTACTTTGTTATGCCAGTCCTAGCAGACTAAAGTATCAATGTTGTTGAATTTTATTGCTGACATATGCCCATAAATCTTATTATTGGAGAAACAATGGTTTTATTGAGAAAATGGCCTAAAGATGGGAACAAAAATATCCTGAAAGATTGTTGGTACCTTCTCCATGGGTGATTGAGAGTTAAGCTCAAGGAGTCAAGAGATCAAAATGGGAATTGTTATGAGGGAAGTTTCTTCAACTACTCTTGATGTTTCCTTCCTATGCTGGGAACACAGTTAAATGACTCCTAATCTATCCTAGATTGTGGCACAATATGCTAACTCCGGGCCTCTATCTGTCATTTACTCATTTCACCCCAAGGTGGCAGTGGTGTGGTGATTTGTTCTATTGGTTAGTTATGGAGAATTACACTGAGCATACATGGTCCAGTTTTGCCCTTCCTTGAAAGCAAGCCATTTGCAGGGAACAGGCATTCTGCTTTGCCCTTCCTGGGATATGCTCTGCCCATGAAGGGTGAAAGGGCAAAAGAACTACCTTAGAGCTCTTTTGATTGGATGCGTAAGTGTTTATAATTTGTGGGTTCAGCTAGCAGATATATTGGGCTCTCTCATTCAACTATGAGCTCCCAATTTCACTTCCAGTTATAAAGACGATGTTTTGATTTCCCATCTGCCTTACTTTTTATTACTCAATTTGTTCAAAAGAAGATGTGCAGGAAAAATTCCCCCTCAACGATGCCAATGTGATTCTATGTGATGTTTTTCATCTAAGGAGTCTTTTGAAAGTGGGGATTTCTGTTATTTTTGGACACTCGGATGGATTGATAATGTTCCTAGCGTTGTCCCACACTCTAGGACAGAATCAATGACTGATGACCCCCTTTGATTCTAGGCCTAAATTGTAGCTAGGGAGGACCCAACTTTTATAACATAATATATTTAGCTTGTTAAGTATTCTGCTCCAATTTAATGTTCATTTAAAAAAATCCATCATGTGGAAAAGGACATTCACCATATTATGTGTGACTTAGTGAGTTTACATGAATTGCAAAAGGCTACAAAGATAATCAATAGCAATCACCCAAGCCTAATTATGGTTCTAACTTTAGGAATCTTTTTGCCATATCATGCAGTTGATTTGCAAAATCCATTAACTCTGCTGTTTGATAAGGAGTCAAAAAAACAGTGAGCTCTGAATAGACAAGATGTTCAGTGGCATTTGTGTTTAAAGTGTAAAATAAAATTTAAGAGAATGTAGGGATTGTAATATTACCTTGAGCAGCATGGGATCTGTGGGGTTCTTCTGCTGGAGTCCAATCTCACTTTGTCTGGTTCTGAGGCAAATGAGCATCATTATCTTCCCAGCAAGAGTTTAGGGTTAGCAACTGCTACATCATTTTTAAATGAGAAAATACCCTGATCTCTCCTGAACTGTTCTTCTCTCCAGAATCAGAGAGGAAACTGCAGCTATCAGAAGCTCCTCACACAATTTCTGGTTTGTAGCATCTTTAAAGTTCAGTATTGATGGTTTGCCTTTGCATCTTTTAAATTCCATTTTTTTTTCTCTTTTCTCCATCTCCATCTTTTGTCTGCTACAGCTGATGATGGGTACTGATCAGCAGAGAAACTAATAAAATTCAGTTTCTTCCCTGAAAGCCTGGCCCTAGCAAATGTTAATGGAAATAGATTTCTCTTCATCTGGGGGCTGCTTCCTCCTATTGGCCTTCATATTTCTTTAAATTCGCATTCCATCATCAAGAAATCAGCATCTTAACTGTGGTGGATAATTTCTCCTAGGGTGTTAGTGAGAGGGGAGGGCCCAGAGGCCTTTGTCAGATGATATTTACACATGTTAGACTGGAGCTTTTCTATCTAGCCATAGTTAATGTTATAATACAGATGCCTGCCCAGTAAACTTTATGGATAAGATTAGTTTTTCCAGGCACGGCTATTCACAGTTCTCATCACAGCGTGAAGGCAGGTTTTGTATTTCCCTTGGAGGACCAAGCTTGCTCCCAGCAAATAGATAAAATAAAACAAAGTGAAAATGAAAGTGCTACCTCAGGGACCCCAAATAAGTGGTAATTTCACTTTAGCACTCTGTCGGTGAAATTGTATTGTTTTGTGACACGTAAAGTCCTTATCATTCAAAGCCCTACATTTAGAGGGTGATAAGAGTCTTCTGTCCTCTTGGTTTCTTTAGCTTTCTATTTTTAAACACTGAATCACCCAAAGGTGAATAAAGAAACCTCTTGTGTCTGGAATGGATATCTTTATCTGAGACAATGCATTCATCCCTTTTTATAAATTATTAATAAAACATAAACCAATAATATATTATCAGCCCAGCATATTTTAATCACATTTCTTACTATTTTATTAATAATTAAATAGGTAGTATTTTAACTAAAATATAACTGAATGTTATCATCTGTGGCACTCCACTTTCACTAAGAGCGGAGGCCAGGTACTCTGATGCTTCTAAATCCTTTTTTCAAATTTCAACATGTTGTCATTGTCGAGAAGTTTCTACTGACCCCTCCCTTCCCCCAAGTGCATGTCACTGAGCTTGCACTTGCACTAAGCCATTCCCTTCAGATCAGGGGCTCCCAGAAAAGCATGGACAGAAGGTCATGCATTCCAAGGCGCATAGTTCCAAATATATGGATATACTCTCAGATGGAGCCATAGTCCTTGAAACCATCTGTTTCAAAGGGTAAATGTGGATGATTTTGCATAGATACATATCGTTTTCCCCTCACTGGCTAGCTGAAATAAGTCCCTTGTGAAAAAGGAAGCAAATACCACTCAATTTCTTCAACTCAGTATATGTTGTGGACAATCAGCTAAAAATACTGTTTTATACAACATCCAATGCAGGGAATGACTGAAAAAAAGTGCATTTTGAACACAGTTCCATTGACATATATGCATTCATCTAACACATATTCATAACTGGCACTTTACTGAAAATGAGTTTCAATTAATATTAACAATACAAAAGGAAGCAGAGATTTTAACAAAGTCCTCCCCAGATGACTTGATAAATAATAGCAATATGTAGAAATCTGCTGATTCGTATTTTCTGAGAAGTTCAAAATGGATCTTAAATAGAAAATATTTTCAGAATCTGAGGTAACCACTTCATCTATAGTAGTACTTTTCTCAGTATTATAGAGTTTTAAGAGTTTTCTCTTTAATGTCTGCTGGAAGGTGGCATTCAGCTAAGAATTAAATCCTGAAATGAATGTGACTTTCCTTAATTGGACATTTCAATCAAATACCAAGAATTGACATCTTGAAGCTAAAGACTGTCGATGAAGAGTCAAACTCTGTAAAATATTTTAAGAGATTTATTCTGAACCAAATATGAGTGACCATGCCCCATCACACAGCCCTCAGGAGGTCCTGAGAACATGTGCCCAAGGTGGTCGGGATGCAGCTTGGTTTTATATATTTTAGGAAGGCATGAGACATCAATCAAATACATTTCAGAAATACATTGATTTGGTTCAGAAAGGTAGGACAACTCAAAGCAGGGGCTTCCAGGCTATAGGTAAATTTAAATATTTTACGGTTGACAATGGTTGAGTTTATCTGAAGACCTGGAATCAATGGAAAGGAATGTTCAGGTTAAGATAATGGATTGTGGGGGCCAAGTTTTACTTTGCAGAGGAATCTCCCATATAGCAGTCTTGACAGAGAGAGAGAAAACAGATTGTAAACTGTTTCTTTCTTTCTTTCTTTTTTTTTTTTGAGATGGAGTTTTGCTCTTGTTAGCCAAGCTGGAGTGCAATGGTTCGATCTCGGCTCACCGCAACCTCTGCCTCCTGGGTTCAAGCATTTCTCCTGCCTCAGCCTCCCGAGTAGCTGGGACTACAGGCATGCGCCACCATGCCCAGCTAATTTTTGTATTTTTAGTAGAGACGGGGTTTCACTGTGTTGACCAGGATGGTCTCAATCTCTTGACCTTGTGACCCACCCGCCTCAGCCTCCGAACCTGCTGGGATTTTAGGCGTGAGCCACCACGCCTGGCCTTGTAAACTCTTTCTTATTAGACCTAAAAGGGTGCCTGGCTCTTGGTTGCTTATCTGCTGGATCCACAAACAAGGGAAGGAAGGAAAACAAATGGGAAAGGGATTCTCTATAGAATGTAGTTTTTTTCCCAAAAGACACTTTGCAGGGCAATTTTAAGGAATATCAAGGAAATATATTTTGGGGTTAGTTTTCCTTGTCTCGTAATGTTATGCCAAAGTCAGATTAAAAAGTAAGTCTCGATATCTAGAGTCAAATAAAACCCATCTGATGAGGATTTATGGTTTGCAGGGCATGACTCTCTATACCCCTTAGGTAGGAATTTGGGCAAGAAAAAAATCAGAGCTTACGCCTCAGGGTGATCAAAATTACAGGTTCGGAGGTTATTAATCAGCCTCCTCAAAGAGCTTCAAAGCCCTTATCCAGTAAAGAGTGCGTTCTAAAATAGCTCCCAGTCATCCCAGCAAGTTGACTGGGGAAGGTCCCTGGGTTAATAAGACATCCAGGTTCTTTTTTCTTTTTTCTGAGATGGAGTCTTGCTGTGTCACCCAGGCTGGAGTGTAGTAGCACAATCTTGGCTCACTGCAACCTCTGCCTCCTGGGTTCAAGCGATTTTACTGCCTTGGCCTCCCTAATAGCTGGGATTACAGGTTCATGCCATGACACTCAGCTAGTTTTTTATATTTTTGGTAGAGACAGGGTTCTACCATGTTGGAAAGGCTGGTCTCAAACTCCTAACCTAAGGTGATCCACCCGCCTCAGCCTCCCAAAGTGCTGGGATTACAGGTGTGAGCCACTGTACCCAGCTAAGAAAGCCAGGTTCTTACACAGATTCCGTTAAGAACTTTCTAATTACAATGTATTGTAATAGCTTATTTATGTGACTGTTGCCTTCACTAGGCAATACATTCTTTGAAGAGCAGGAGATCCTTTCTATGCTGTCATAGCACAAGCATTTTGGTAATAACTTGTAAAAAGAAAAAACTCTGTTTTTCTACACTTTCTCAAACTTTTGACACCAAATGTTTGGTTTTATTCTCATACCAACCAATTCCACAAGTCTTGGCGACCCTGACTGGATATCCTGGTGTTTAACTCAATTCTAACACTAACTGCCCAGAGTTAGCCCAGACTCCACAGGTTAAGGGCTCAGTGCCACAAGACTGCCCCTCACCTCAAATGCCAATTGCAAGTAGTGAGTCCTCAGGTTGCCACAAACTTCTGTCTGCCATGGCTACAAATCAGAGATTCCCAGCACTTCCTCCTCATGTTTGATAATTTGCTAGAATAGTTCACAGAATTCAAGGTAACTTTATATACCACTACTGACTTATTAAACAGAAAATTTTAAAGGACGCAAATGAACAGCCAGATGAAGAGATACAAAGGGTGAGGCTCAAAAGGATCCTGAGCTCAGGATCTTCTCTCCCTGTGGAGTTTGGGGATGTCACTCTCTTCACAAATAGATGCATTCTAGTTCACCAACCTTGAAGTTCTCTGAACCCCTTTGTTTAGCATGTTTATGGAAGATCTATCACATAGGCATGATTGATTAAACCACTGGCCATTAGTGATCAACTCAGCCTTCAACATCTTTCCCTCCCCCCAGAGTTCAGGGGGTGTCACTGAAATTTGCAAGCCTTTATATGGTTGGTTCCCCTGGCAACCACCCCGTCCCCACTGCCTCTTGCATAGGGGCTTTCCAAATGTCACCTGATGAACATAAACTTAGATGTGGTTGAAAGGAGCTTGTTTTTTTTTCTTTTTCTTTTGCTTTCTTTTTTTTTTTTTTTTTGAGACAGAGTCTTGCTCTGTCACCCAGACTGAACATCAGTGGTGCGATCTTGGCTCACTGCAACCTCCATTGCTTGGGTTCAGGTCATTCTCCTGCCTCCACCTCCCGAGTAGCTGGGATTACAGGCATGTGCCACCATGCCTGGTTAATTTTTGTATTTTCAGTAGAGATGGGGTTTTATCATGTTGGTCAGGCTAATCTCAAACTCCTGACTTCATGATCTACCTGCCTCAGCCTCCCAAAGTGCTGGGATTATAGGCTAAAGGAACTTGTTATGAACAACAGAGATTATTCCTTCACCTTTATCTCTCCAAGCTATTTCAGAAACTGGAGGCAAAAAAAAAAAAAACCCAAAACAAAACAAATATTATAACAAAAGATATTCCTATCACTCTTATCACTTAGGCGCTGAGGACTGAAACCAAAAAACACACAAACGTTTATTTTTGCCTCTTGACTATCATTTCATTTTTAAAATTAATTTTATTTTATATATTTGAGGGCTACAACATGATGTTATGGTATACATATAGATGGTAAAGTGGTTACTATAGCGAAGCAGATTAACATATTATCTCATACAGTTACTTTTGTGTATATGGCAAGAACAGCTAAAATCTACTTATTTAACGAAAGTCCCAGCAATCTCTCTTCTGCATATATGCCTAAAGGAGACAGAATCACCACTTTGTAAAGATACCTGCGCTCCTATGTTCATTGCAGTGTTATTCACAATAGCCAAAATGTGGAAATAACCTGAATGTCCATTGATGGAGGAATGAATAAAGAAAATGTCCTGTATATTACATACAATCTAATATCATGCCGCTTTTAAAAAGAAAGAGAGCCTTTCATTTGCACAGCATGGATGGATCTGGAGGACGTTATGCTAAATAAAATAAACCAGACAGAGAAAGAAAAATATTGCATGATCTCACTTGTATGTGAAATATTTCTTCTTCTATCACAATATCACACTTGGCAAAGAGTACACACTAAATAATATTTTGACTAAAGAGTGACTATTTAAAAACCTCCTGGGAAACCAGTTTCCTCATTTATAAAATAAAGATGTGTAATTAGGTGTTCTATAAAGTAGTTTTGAGCTCAAAGAATCTTTACTTCTAAAATAACACACTTTTCTTTTTTGAAAAAATTCAATTAATTTATCTTATTATTTATGTTAACTAAATTGAATTTTTTTTTTTTTTTTGAGACAAAGTCTCACTCTGTTCCCAGGCTGGAGTTCAGTGGCATCATCTCAGCTCACTGCAACCTCTGCCTCCCAGGTTCAAGCCATTCTTCTGCCTCAGCCTCCCAAGTAACTGGAACTACAGGCATATGCCATCACGCCCAGCTAATTTTTGTATTTTTAGTAGAGATGGGGTTTCACCATGTTGGCCAGGATGATCTTGATCTCTTGGCCTCGTGATCCACCCGCCTTGGCCTCCTAAAGTGCTGGGATTATAGGCGTGAGCCACTGCACCCAGCCTGAATTATTTTTTAGAAGATATTTGGCTGGCATGGAAACCAAGAACTCCATGCACTCAGAAAGGAGATTGCAATACAGGAACTCCGTATGTAGTAACTGGATCTGCACACAGGCTGTCACCTTATCCAGCAGCCCTTCACTGACCACCAGATTCCACCAGCAACTCTGTCCATTATAGTGTAGAAGGAGGTGTTACTGGGGCCCCTGCCTGCTTCGTGAGATACCAAGGCATCGCGGGATAGATATCAAGATATCAAAGTCAGAATACAACAGGTCTCCACCATATATATTCACATACCCAAAGCAAATGATTTTAAGACCCCTTTTCTCCAACTCAACTCTTGGCTGCCTCAGCCAGCCCAAAGAATATAAGTCCCAGGGAGAACTTTGAGAGGAGACTTGTAGAGACTTCATTGAAGAAAGCTAAGGCCTTGCTGTGCTGTGCAATGGGTGCTGCCATTTGGCTCCAAGCCTAGGGAGGAGAATTTTAGGAAAGGCACTTGGAGAGCTTTGAAACGTGTTCTCCCCAGTAAGAACCTCAGAAGATTAAGGCCCAATTCTTGCCTGAGAAAACGAAAGCTGAGTGTGGACCGAGATTCACTGCACCCTTGAGTGTGAGAGAGAGCACAGCCTGGTCAGGAGACAGACCCTTGGGAGGAGGGAAGAGACCATGTGGTATAAATGTAGAGCTTTTTTCTGGAGCTATGAGGAGACTCAGGGAAGGGCTAGAGAATGACAAAAATAAATCAGTGTTTTGATCTCAATGCATGAGCCGTGCCTCATACAACACTGTGGTTATGACATGCTTGCCGCAGGTTTGCTGGTTTTATGGCACTCCCCTGAATTGGATTTGTGTTTGAAGTTTTCCAAGATTGTATGTTGTTTCTCAACAGACGAGAAGAAGAGGCCTTGCATGAGAGATGCCTATTTTGGATATGGTATTATCAATAAGCAGTACTGGGATCTGATCTGCTAAATTATGAGAAAAGCTTCAAGGGATCATTGCTGTTTAGCTGGATCTGCCTTGTGGACACTGTGATACATGGCCTAGATCCCACTTCAAGGACTTGCTCCCTCACCTGTTGAGCATGCTGTCAGCTGACAGGCTTCCACGGTTAGGCTTTTCTGGGATTGCCTCAGTTGGCTGCAGACAACTCCCTCACCCAAGGTCAAGTCCCTTTTTCAGGTAGTCTGCATCCAATGACTGACCAAGGCCTATTGATGTGACTCAAAAATAACTGATGAGCTATTTGACCTTCAGAGCTTCCAGTGAGGTCATCTGAAGCTCATTTGGTCTGCATTGCAGCTCCCTTCTCCCTCCCTGCCTCTTTCCCCACCCTTCCACAGATGTGGAGACTAAGGGCACTCCCTAAGAAACATCATGCTCACTAAGTTCCCAGGAAGCCCTCCCTGCAACAGAAGCCCTCTAGATGCAGCTCGTGATTAGTTTGTATCCTTGAAACACTACTTGGTTTCAAATTTGCAAGTACACATACGCACAGTACTATAACAGTATGAGCTTAGAACAACTAAAGTAATGTATGTTTGAACAGAGATGTGTACATTTAATTTTCAAAATTATAATTTGTGAAATATGTTATTCATAGGATTTAAATCATAAGGTATAATGCCTTCAGGCTTCTTCACAATGAACATTGAGCCCCTGGTGATATCCGCAATCTTCTTGCCCTAGACACAGCCACATATACTTATGCAGAAATCAGTTTCTGGAACATTTCCATATACTCTGTCCTAAACAGAAGTTTCTATTTAGTTAAAAAAAATAGAAAATTAATAATTTTATCGCTCTCTAAAGAGTAAAGCAATAGTGGCAAAACAAGTGTTATAAATTCTGTGCCTTTTCCAGGAAGAGTTGATCAAGCAAAGCAATCCTAGGCTTTCCTCTCCACTTCATTTTGAAGTGTGTGCACACTTTCATTTCAGAGGCATAGTCAAATCATCTACTTAATGAGTCTTTAAAATGAACTCTGTTCTTGCTTAGCCCGTACATATTTATTATTAACTCATTATGAAATGATATTCTCCATGATGTCAGGAGGCTGCACATAAGGCACGGCCTTTCCACTTGGCTCCATTAAAAACTTGATAAACACATTTATTAAAACTAACTGGTAGGGGTGAATTGTTCTTTACTGTAATTTGTTCTGATGCCAGTTCTGTTTCAAATCATTGCTCCTTTAGGGCAGAGAATGACTGTAAACCTCGGCATTTGCTCATAGGAATGTTTCAAACAGGGTCTTGCATGCAACACATGACTTAATATCACTTAATCGAATTCAACAAAACTGGGTCAATGGCATGTTATTTAGCAAACATACCTGTTTTGGAAGGAATTTTATTATAAACTTCCTTCACCATGACTTTATTATCGCCTATACACCAGGAAGTTGAGATTGATGTGCAGCAAACTTACTTCTACGTCCTCTACTCCTAATTCCACTTCTGTTACAAGCCCCTGCCAAGCCCAAGCAAAGAAATTCTGAATTCGCTTCTGGTTCCAGTATTTCTATTCATACCAAGGAGGAGTACTCAGAGAAGTGACAGAAAAAGGAAGCAGGCCCCAATTTCTTGTCTCTTAGACAATCTTTCAATTATTCATGTTTTTATTCTGATTCCTGGCCCAGTACAACTTCATATGAGTACATATGCTCACACCTGTCTACATGAACACACACACATGGTTTTTATGTATGTTGAGAGGCCGCAGTAATGTGCAGAGTTCTGCATTCCTGAGAGAGCATTTTGTCTTTGTATGATTTGTGGCTATCTGACTTTCCATGTTTGTATGTGTGATTATTTCATCGGTGTCTAGTCTTCTCCTGGACTTCACTTTCCTTGAGGGAAGACATCGTTACTTTCCCCATGCACCTAGCACAATGCCCAGCACACAGTAGACATTAGCAAATGTTACGGTCTAGTCCTGGACTTCAGAGTCCTCTATGCAGGCACAGCTGAGATTTTTCCATTTCTCTTTTCTCTTTGAAAAATGCTTAGAGTGCCTTTGCAAAGGTTCATCATTCAAGAATGGAGCTGCCAGAGTTGTGACAGTAAATAAAGTTTTTGGTGACACTGCCTTGACACTTAAATTGTTGAGTGATTCCCAAGGGGTACTAAAGATGTAAACTGGGTAGATGATATCCATGAAAAGTAGAAAGTCATGCTTGCATACTCGTGCAGGACACACACACACACACACACACACTTTACACGTACCATGGAAGCCGTTGTTATCTTCTGCAGAGTTCCTGGATTCCCATGGAGAAAGGAAGATCAGTTCTACCTCCCACTCCTGGGGACCTAAAAAGAGAAAGCTGCCTAAATCAGGACTGCAGTTTTAGCCAGAAGGAATTTGAGCCAGGAAAAGCTAAGAATGATAGGCAGGAACTGTAGATTTATTCAATGTGTTTTAGCATCCAGAAGGCCTAACAACAGAAATTGATAGTTTAGAATATAGGATTGAGAACAAAAGCAAAGGCATTAGGGTAACAGAGTTGAAAAACCAGCAGTAAGAGGGAGTCAGCACTGAGAAAAACACCCCTTTTGTGTTAGATGTCATGGGCAGAGGTTAGATGTCGTGGGTTAGTTGTCATGGGCAGAGGCAGACAAACACCTGAGCTGTCAGCCCAATAGTTTAGTCTCTGTGTGGGAAGCACTCTGCGCAACTTCTGAACACTTATTTATTGACATCTTTTTACTGCTGTCTTTTAAAACAGTAATAATGAATTCTGAAATTTAATGCTGTGTTTCCATGGGATGTTTTGACTAAATTGGGCTCTTTAGTTCTCTAACTCTTTAATAACCAGAGCATCTTCAAACTTGTACCTGATTCGAATACATTGGTCAATGCTATTTATACTGTCAAAGTGGTAATGTTTTGGCCACCAGGTGATGAAAAGTCTCATTGATTTGCATTCAAAGGTGGTGAGGGCCTTAGAATCTATGAGGTTCAGACTATACACGTCCTCCGATGGTGGAGTGCTATTCAGTATCCTGTGTTCCATCAGAGATCTACTTACAGTTCCCCACAGAGAACATGCCCTTTTATGTTCTGTTATTTTGTACACAGTGTTTCTTCTAGTGGGAACCTTTTTGTTCTTTTCCATGCCTATGTAAATTCTACTCATTCCAGAGTTCAGAGCTGAAGTGTGAGGTACATAATTAGTCAAATACATAAATAATATCACATCTTGTACCCCATTTGTTGATGTGTAGTAGTCAGCCTCTAAAAAAGCCCCAGTGATCCCTGCTTCCCAGTAATCATGCTTTTGTGTAATCATGGAATCTCCTCCTATTGAATTTGGGCTGGACTTAGTGGCATGCTTTTAATCAAAAGAATAAAGCAGAAATATTGGTATGCATATAACTTGGAGATTAAATCAAAACAGTGTGCTCTCTTTCTCCCTCTCATAACTTTCTCTTGGGAAAGCCAGCTGCCTCATCACAAATAACTTTGTGGAGAGGCCCACTGAAGCCTTGGTCAGTGGCCGCGTAAGTGAATATGGAAGCACTTCTTCCAGCCTCAGTCAATCCTCAGCTAACTTCAGCCCCCAGAAACCCTGGGGCTTCATAAGACAACCTGAGCCAGAACCACCCAGCAAAGCTGTCCCTCGATTCCTGACCCAGAGAAACAATGAGATTGTAAATGTTTGTTTTCATATGCTACATTTCGGGGTAATTTGTTCACAGAAATAGATAATTAATACCTAATGTAACTTATATTTACTGAATTCCCACTCTGTGCTAAGGGATGTCAGGGAATACACCGTGACAATCAAAACCAGACAAATACTTTATCCTCATGAAAAAACCCTATTCTGGGCCAGGCACGGTGGCTCACACCTGTAATCCCAGCACTTTGGGAGGCCAAGGCAGGTCGATCACGAGGTCAGGAGTTCGAGACCAGCCTGGTCAACATGGTGAAATCCTGTCTCTACTAAAGATACATAAAAATTAGCTGGGCATGGTGGTGGGCACCTGTAATGCGAGCTACTGAGAAGGCTGAGGCAGGAGAATTGCTTGAACCTGGGAGGCGGAGGCTGCAGTGAGCCGAGCCGAGATAGCACCATTGCACTCCAGCCTGGGTGACAGAGTGAGACTCCACCTAAACAAGCAAACAAACAAACAAAACCCTATTATTAAGTTTTTAATATCCATATTCATTAATATGAACCTGAATGCACAAACAAGGTTTTCTGTAGCTAAGAATATTATTATTATTTACTTACTGCATATAATTATAGGGTTCCCTTGTGCCTCAATTCTTACATCTAGTGTGACAAAATGAGAGCCAAATGCATCCTATACATAAAGGGGACAGTAGGTGAGGAACCATGAAAAAAAAATCCTAATTTTTATTATAGGAGATATAGCTGTTTCACCTCTCCTGAGAGTTTCTTTGGTAAGGATCCTGGGTTCTTACTTTTATTTTATGGAATGAAAATAAGTATCCCCAGGGGAAAGATAAGCCCAGATGTCTCCATAATCCTGAGTCTTACCCTCCCTTGAAATGTATATTCATATCTTCTATCACTTGCTTTTAGCAGCGGTCCCAAGTTTTAGTAAGAGGGTAAGTTTTAGTAAGAGGGTCCCCAGGAACCTCTAACTTTGCAGCTCCACAACGATAACATGTTCATCATAACATAAATCAGAAAATAAAAATTCTGAAACAAGTTGAATGTTTTATAACATAGGAATGGTAAAATAAATAATGAAAGAGAAACTAAATATTCAGTGCACGTGGCACCAGAAATATATCAGATATCTAGAATAAATCTGACTAAAGATGTGTAAGGTATACAAGATACAGAAAACTACAAAATATCACTGAGAAAAATATCAATAAAACAGTAATAAATGTAGGGAATATATGCTATAATCAGTGATGGAAAGTCTCAATATTGCTAAGGTGTCTATTCTTCTCAAATTGACTTATGGATTTAATGCAATGTCAATGAAAATTCCAACAGGCTCTTTTGTAGAAATTGATAAGCTCATTCTCAAATTTTCATAGAAAAACAAGGAACCCAGAATAGCCAGTGTATTTTTAAAAATAAAACAAACTTCAAAATCAAGAGTTATTATAAATCTACCTGCTACAAATTATATACTTTATTATCTACTCTAAATTAACAACTACGATACTGGCATAAGGATAGATAAATAGACTAGCGTAACAGAGAGAAGCATCCAAACTTGTATATACAAGCACCTGATTTATTACTAATGCTTTATTGTAATATAATGTCTTTAATAAAAGGTGCTGAATCAACCAGACGTCTATATAGAAAGAAAGAAATACAGACACCACCTCACACCATATATAAAACTTAATTCAACATGGTTCATAATAAGAGTTAATCAAGCTTCTAGAAAACAATATAGAAGAACATCCTCGTTAATTTGGGGGACACAAGTATTTCCTAAATAGAACACAAAAAAACATTAATCATAAAAGAAAATATAGGAAAATCAGACTTTATTCACATTAAAAACTTCCATTTGTTTAAGAACATTAAGAGAATGGATGCACTAAGCCAATGGATAGACAAGCTATAAACTGGGAGGAGGTATTTGGAATATATCTATCTCTCAATAGACTCTAATCCTGAAATATAAACTCCTACAAATCAGTCAGAGAAAGAAAGACAACCTATGCTATGTCACAATCTATGGCTATTGTAAGGTTTAGAGGGGTTAAGGCTCATAAACAGTGCTTTAAATTTTTGGCAAATAGTTAATACTATCATTACTGCCAGGACTAAGAGCTGTTGGCCCAGCAGTTTAGTCTCTGCATGAGAGGCCCTCTACACAACTTCAGAACACTTATTTATTGACCATCTTTTACTGTTGTTTTTAAAAATAGGAATAATAAATTCTGAAATTTAATGCAGTGCTTAATAGGATGTCATAGGATGTTTCAACTGAATAAGCTGGGCTCTTTAATTCTCTAACTCTTCAATAACCATAAACTCTTCAAACTTGTACCTGATTCAAATACACTGATCAATGCCATTTAAACTGTCAAAATTGTAATGTTCTGGTTATCAAGTGATGAAAAGTCTCATTGATTTGCATTCAAAGGTGGTGAGGAATTTAGAATCTGTGAGGCTTAGACTACACGTGTCCTCTGATGGTGGGGCACAGACATTGTGACACATCTTTATCTGTTCTTTGGTACAGTTGTAATTTGCAAGTCTGATTATGTCACGATTTTGAATGTAATAAATCAAGAAAGTAAAAAATCATGAAAATTTCTTACCGAGTCAGGGAATTATGAGCTAGAGAAGACCTTGGTCCTGTTGACTCATAAACTGGAATAGAATACCATAAGTGTATGAGGAGCCACAGATTATGTATATCATGGATCTCCCATAAATAACAATTTTATTCTGTTATATATATGGAAAATGGTAAATAATTTAATGATGCTAATTTAATAATAACCAATTTGAAACATTTTTATATTAAAAATATTGATATATCATGAGTGAGCTCCCATTCACAATTGCTACAAAGAGAA
>CAUYQU010061665.1:0-13896 GCA_963574635.1 Cheracebus regulus
CCGGGGGTTGCTGGGGCTGCGTCCGGTCTCAGGGTCCCAGCGGCTCCTCTGGAAGGGCAGCACCACGTCCCCGCGCTGGTCGGGGTCGAACACGGGGTCTCCGGGAGGGATGCGGATGTTGAGGAACTCAGCGGGGCAGCCTGGCGTTTCCACGTCCACCACGTCTGAAAGCACGTGGTAGCCTGCGGGCATGGGGCGCAAATAGGTGAGCAAACCCTCCGTACCGCGCCCTCCCCCACGGCCAGGTCGGCCTCCAAGTGTCCTCAGGAGCCAAACGACAGAGGTCCCAGTGCCAGCTCCGCTACCAGCTCTGCAGGTTAGCCCCAGGGAGCGTCAATTTTCTAATCTGCAAAGTGAGACTATAGGGAGTTCCCTTTCTACCCAATTCATAAAGCGCTTGTGAGAATTAAAATGATATAATTTATGTAGGGGCCCCTCAAGTCAGTCCTCCTCCCTCTGGGTGGGGGCGGGGAGAGGTAAGATGGTTACCAACAAATGATGAGGAGAGCGGTGACTGGGGGAACTCAGTTCCCAAGAGCTATAATGGGGGTCCAGTGACACCTCCAGTTTGGAGCAAAGCGTAAGAGAAAGATTAGTGAGCGAATATCTCTGTGTCAACACGCCAAATGTCTTCGAGATGAAGGCAGTCTGGAAGTGCTGCTTAGAGAGGAAGTGGTTTGAGAGTCTGGGATCTGTCTCCTGTGGACTCGCAGAGGGGATCTGGCCCCTCCCCCAGGCTGAGGAGAGCGCCAGATCAACCCCACTGGTCTCCTCCTTATCCCTCACCAAAGAAGACCCCCAGTACTGTGCGGTTGCGGAGCGACGGCAGCCCGGCTTTGCCCAACGTGGCGGCGTCGCTGAGCCGGCGTGGGTTGGGCAGCTGCGGCTCCTCCAGAGCCTGATACACACCGTCGGCGTAATTGGCTGGTACGCGGCGCTGCAGCCGGGAGCCTACGGAAGCAGGGAGCGGGGCGCTAAGCACTCCATCCCCAAGGAGCCCCTAAACCTCGCCCTAGCCTCCCTCAACCCCCATCTCTCTTCTCAGACGGAACGATCTCTAAAGGGTTCTTGGCCCCAGGAGCGCTGTGTAGACAGAGGAGCTGCTGGGAGAGTGTTCCCCGCAGGTTCTCTGCTCAGAAGCTCCCAGCACCCGCGAGCCGCGGCCCCAGCAGCTGCGGCCCCAGGACGCACCAACAGCGCCACGCTCGTGGTGCCTCAGGTTGTTAAACCAGCCGTCGTAGCGCTGCACTTCCCAGGGCAGTGAGAGTGCGTCCTGACCGCCTGTGGACACAGAGAAGGGCCTCCTCAGCACTAGGCTCCCAGCTACCCCTCCCGGACCCGACGGCCTCAGACCGTCCCTCTCCAGCTCGCGGAGCGCGCCTGACCCGACCCAAGTGTCAGGCCGCACTAGGAAGTTTCCCATCCCGCTGAGCTGGGCAGCGAACTAACCTTCCAGTGTCAGGGAGCCGCTTGCGGCACTTTTCTCCTCCCTACCTTCCAGGGGATCCTGGGGGACACCCCGCAGCTAGAGGAGCCGGATACTTGCCCGTTGGATACAGGGATCCAGTTAGCAGAGCTCCCAGGAGCATGAGTGCCTCTGGTCTTGCACGGAGCATGCCAATCCTGCAGCCTGCGGGGCGGGGGTGGGGGTGGTAGGTGGTATGTGAAGGCCACTGTTAGGGTGTCCTCTATCCCTCCCCTCTCGTTCCTACAGAGGGAAGGAGGAGCGCCAGCTGTTCCACTTCTGGAACGTAGCTGTTAGAAGCATCGCTGAGGGCCTGCATCCAAACGCCACTCTTTTCAGGACAATTGGAAGCTCTGGAGGCATGTACACTGTTCCCCATCCGCCACCCCGTCAGAGGTTAACCCCCGACCATGGGAACCCACTGGGCAGGAGTCTCCTGGGGCATGTCAGTCCAGGGCAGGACTGGTCCAGCCTCCCAGGGTGCGCCCAATGTCTCGAAAGTATCACCTCCACCACCAGCATTAATCCGACAGGCTCCGCTTCTTCAGGAGGTAGGGAAGGGAAAGAGGCTACTGAGTTGGGAGCTAGGGACTTATAGCACCCTTCCGCAATGAATCCCCCCTTCCGCAATGAATCCTCCCTTCCCCAATGAACTCCCCTTCTGCAATGAACACCTGTGCATGATGAGCGAGGGCCAAGGTCAGGTCCCAAACGCTGGTCTAACCTGTGGTTTATGGTGGTGTCGGGTTCAGATGTCTTCTTGCCTCTTAAAAATCTTCTCTTCTGTGCTGTACTTCTTGCCTTCACCCCCGCTCCTCCAGCTCCGCTGATCCTCAGCCTGCCTGGCTGCACTCTCACCTTCCTCTCTGGATCTTCGGTCTTACCGCCTCGCCGGTGTTGGCTCAGGACAGACGTGCGCCGAATCTGAGTATCTGGACCCAGGGCTCACCCTCCTGCTGTGCAGGCGGGGCCCTTATTTGCATAACCTCTTTCCGCTGGGACTCCGCCGCTGGGCTGGGACACCAGAGTGGCACGCCGCCCACGCTGCTATAAAAGGGGTCCCGCGCGACTTCCAAACTCAGTGCGAACCCGCAGAATCAGGAAAGTAACTGGCTACAGACAGTGAGAAATAGTTTCGCTCGCCAACTAACCAAACTCTGTCGGTATCAACCCCAGAGCGTTAGGAGCAGCCCGTCGCTACGTTTCTTTAGCGGAGAGGCGCAGAACTCAGACTTCACCAGCCCACTCGGCGCCGGCGTTGTACGCGCAGAGGCGCCAAGGACGCGCTCTCCAGCTTCCAGGCAGCCCTAGTTTGCCGGCCTGCCTGCCCTCCCGCGTGCAGCTCTCGGCCGGCCTGCGGCATGACCCTGTGGAACGGCGTACTGCCTTTTTACCCCCAGTCCCGGCATGCGGCAGGCTTCAGCGTCCCACTGCTCATCGTTATTCTAGTGTTTTTGGCTTTAGCAGCAAGCTTCCTGCTCATCTTGCCCGGGATCCGTGGCCACTCGGTAAGGGTGTCAGTAGTTCAGGTAGAGTGGGGGGAGTCGTCATGGGTAAATTGTCTCCCGAGGGACCCAGAACAGGTAAGACTGTACAAGGGCCTCCAGAAATAGTCAAAATGAGGCTAAGGTGGAGCGAAGTCAGGCAGCAAGCACCCCTTCCCAAGGACAGGGAGAACTCCCTATCCAGGACACCCTGAAGAAGGACCCCAGCTGGGTCCTTGGGAAGGCTGCTGCAGAGAATGGGCACCCAGTCCAGTAATCCTGAGGAAGAATCTAGACTTCATGTGCTGCCAGGGCCTCCCACCTCTCCCCGGATGCAGCTGCACTCTCATCCCATCCTGAGGGTGGTGACCTTCGAGCCAAGAGGACAGATGCCAGTAGCTCAGATTGCGGTGTTCCCCTTTGCACTGAGTCAAGGCACACGTGTATGAGTACCCCATCCTAAGGACTGAGACTCCCACATTAGATTGGAAGTTGGAGCCAACTGGGTGCATTTTCTTAGAGTTCCCCCTCCCCCAGCACCCAAGTTGTGCATTTTTCAATTCTGGAGGACCCAGCTTTTCTGCATATTAATCTGTTTTGGTTTCCCTGGAACTGGTACACCTAGGAGTATCTGCAAGCCCACCTCCTCCACTTGGAGACCAGGCCCTTGGGCCTCCCTCTTCTGAGGGAGGTGACCCCTGCGTGCCTAGCACTTCTCGACTAACTGAGCCTTACCAAGCAGTGAGTGGACCAGGAGGCAGAACCAGGACCAGGCGCCAGACAGCTGGGGGAGTGAAGGTGGTGGAAGAGGACCAGAAGTGGGGGGTGAGGGAAAGGTGCTCTTAGGGTAGACAGAAAATGGGGCTAGGGAGGTGAAAGTGCATGGTCACAAAACATCAGAAATGCCAGTAGTCCAGAGGGACTTGCAGGAAAAGCATGCCTAGCATTAGTCTCATAGGTCTGGATGTAGCCAAAGATCCAGGTGGAGTGGAGTCAAAGGTGGTCTTGGGGACTCCGGTTGGGCAGGGCTCAGGCCTGACCCGGGTGCCTATTCCTACAGCGCTGGTTCTGGCTGGTGAGAGTTCTTCTCAGTCTGTTCATAGGCGCAGAAATCGTGGGTGAGTGTGTGGTGCAGCCCGTGGGGAGAGGAGCAGGTGAGAATGGAGGTGGGCAGAGGGCACCTGGGACAATAGGGAACTGGAGTTGGTTTTCTGCTCCCTCTTCCCTCTCTCCAGCTCTTTCTAGGGCCCGCTTTTTGGCCCTTACCATGCAACCACATTGGACCTCTAAGTCCCCATCTCTCTGGAGTGTCCCACCTCCCATCACCACTCTCTAATTCCATTTTCCCACCTTCATCTCACCTTTCCCTACAGCTGTGCACTTCAGTGCAGAGTGGTTCGTGGGTAGAGTGAACACCAACACATCCTACAAGGCCTTCAGCGCGGCGCGCGTTAGAGCCCGTGTCGGTCTGCTCGTGGGCCTGGAGGGCATTAATATTACACTCACAGGTGAGTGGGCTGGAGCGAAGTGAACTCCTGGGGTTGGGAGATCCCCTGGTTAGGAGAGTGTGTCAGGGATAGCTGAAGGGCCTCTCACATCCCACAAGCTCAAATAGCTTGTGGTCCTCCTGGATTTGCGTTTTCTCCAACCACCACCGAACCCATTTCTCCCTCCGTGAGCGCGGCATCCCCGCTTTCCTCTCTGAATCCGCTTAGTGGCGAGTTCTCCCACCACGCGCAGCCCGGTAAGCCCGCCGCACTCCGCAGGGACCCCAGTGTTGCAGCTGAATGAGACCATTGACTACAACGAGCAGTTCACCTGGCGTCTGAAAGAGAATTTCGCCGGGGAGTACGCTAACGCGCTGGAGAAAGGGCTGCCGGACCCAGTGCTCTACCTAGCGGAGAAGTTCACACCGAGTAGCCCTTGCGGGCTGTACCACAAGTACCACCTGGCGGGACACTACGCCTCGGCTTTGCTGTGGTAAGCGCTGGAGGGAAGGCCGTGTGCACGTGGGTGCGCCAGGAGCCCGGCCGTGTGAGCGGGAGGATGCAGGCCTCGAAGGCGCTGAGCAGCTGCAGCCAGACTAGACGCGCTCGGGGTGGGCATGACAGCCTCGCGGGTCAGAAGATCACGAGGTCTGCAGAGACCGTCGGAATCCAGAGAGACTCCAGCCACCACCTGGAGCTCGGGAGCCCACTTATCTCCCGGGGAATTCCCGTGCGCCGCAGCCATCCCAGCACCTGGCTTTGGCGCTGGGGTAGGGACCGAGGGGAGCGAGGCTTTGGGAACCCCGGCGGGCTGGGAGAAGCCCACTCACAGCCGGTACCCCCACTCCCCTGCAGGGTGGCGTTCTGCTTCTGGCTCCTCTCCAACGTGCTGCTCTTCACGCCCGCCCCGCTCTACGGAGGCCTAGCACTGCTGACCACCGGAGCCTTCGTGCTCTTGGCGATCTTCTCCTGGGCCTCCATCTCCACCGTGCCGCTCTGTCCGCTCCGTCTAGGCTCCTCCGCGCTCACCACTCAGTATGGTGCCGCCTTCTGGGTCACGCTGGCAACTGGTGAGGACCGAGGGAACGGCAGAACGGCAGAACGCCACCCTGCAGGGGACTGGGGGCACCAGCTGTGAGCGGGCTTCTCCAGCTCACCAGGGTTCCCAAAGCCTCGCTCCCCTTTGCCCCTACCCCAGGGCCAAAGCCCGGGGGCTGGGATAGCGGCGGCGGGCGGAATTCTCCGGGGGAGGATTCATCCCGGGTGTGCGCGTTCCTGTTTATAGACTGAATCCACATCTATTATCTGATTTGCCTCTCTCAATGGTTCGCAGAAACAGGCAGTGTTATGACCATTTTACAGATGAAAAGGGGGCTCGGAAGGGTTTGGTGTCTTGCCGTGTTTCATGTAATCCAAATGAGAGGTGTGTAGGGGGCCGGGAGAGGTAACGCAAGGGGTAGACTCCAAAAGATGAAAGAGGGTCCAGGCGCTGTAGCTCACGTCTGTAATCCCAGCACTTTGGGAGGTAGAGGCAAGAAGGTTGTTTGAGGCCAGGAGTTGGAGACCAGCCTGGGCAATATAGCCCTGACTCTACCTGCCCTCCTTTCTTTCGGTCCCCACCGCCACAGGCATCCTGTGCCTCTTCCTTGGAGGGGCGGTGGTGAGTCTCCACTATGTTCGGCCCAGCGCTCTTCGCACCCTTCTGGACCAAAGCGCCAAGGACTGCAGCCAGGCGAGAGGGGACTCACCTCTTATCCTCGGCGACCCACTGCAGAAGCAGGCTGGGCTCCCGGACTTAAAATATATCACCACTAACCTGTGAGAAGGACCCAATCTGGACTCCTTCCCCGCCTTGGGACCTCGCAGGCCGGGAAGCAATGCCCCCAGGCCTGGGCCAGGAGAGCTTCGGAAGGGGCACTACGTGCTGCTGGCGCCGAGAGCCAGGGGCGAGGTCTCAGACATCCGCAGGCACCAGGGAAAGTCTCCTGGGGGGAGCTGTAAATAAACTTTTTTTTCTTTTGTTTTTTTTTGTTTGTTTGTTTGTTTTTTTTTTAAAAAAAAACGTTTCCCCCCATTAATTTTCATGGCTTCTGCGCTCCGGGATCGTGGGGAAGCACGCCCTCGGGAGCTTCGCTGGGCTGGAGACAGCCTAGTACGCTCTCCGCTGTTCTGTGAAACCGGATTCTCTGTGTCTAGACTCCAGAGTAATGCGGGCGCCCTCTAGTGAGGCCAGAGGGGGCCCTACGGGGGCCAGTATCTTCCTGAGCCACCCCAGGTGGACGCTAGGTGGTAGTCTTGAGGCAGCCCACCCACTCACGGTCCTGGGTCCCACTCAGCTATACCAGCTGAGTGAGCTGGGAAGGAGTAGCGTTTTGGAGTTGATTCACTAACTTCCCACCTGGCTTCTTGTGAGGTGGTGTCTGAGGGCCAAGGTAGGTGTCAGCAAGGTATAAAAATATAAATCCCGAGATTCTTGGCAAGTCTTGCAATCTTATTAAGCAAACCTGGGAACTGAAGCTCAGAGAATGTGGCATAGTTGGTTAGTGTTAGACCTGGGCTGAGAAGTTTAGTTTCCTCTCCTTTCTGGTGCTGTCTTTCATTGTACCAAGAGGTCACACAGCTGGGGAAGTAAAGGAAGAACAGGAAAAACGAAAACACAAGGTGTGGAGGGAGGGGAGGGAACCATAGGAGAATCATATGTCCCCTCACCCCCCTGCTGGTGTTATGGGGGTGAAGTTAGGTTTCAGTGAATAGCATCTTGAAGAGGCCAGGCATCATGCAAAGACAGGGTTGCTGTGCAGAGAGGAGATAGCCCCTGCTTGGTCTTATCATAGCAACAGGCTTTATGGACAAGCCCATCTTCTCTTCAGCCCCTGAGGGCTTTTTGCTGTTGTTGTTTTTTAACATCAGTATGTAGAGCCTGCTTTTTCTACTCGTCTATAGATTGGTGCTGGGGGTCTGGTACCAGCCACCCTGAGGGCAGTTCTGCTGGCTTTATGGGACTCCAATGAGGTTCGAAGCCAGACTGGAAGTCCGGGCAGCCTCCAGGGGCAGGGGTGTTATAGGGTGCATTCAGGCTCTCTGGGGTACGCCTCCTCACAGTATGCCTTGGTGGAGGAAGCCTCTGACAGGGGGATGTCCTGGGGCTCTGGACTGTCAGCCGTGGGCCTGTAGCGGGGGCTCAGGAGTCCACCTTCTTCAGGACTCCACTCCAGCATGGGGTCTTCGTCCACACTCTGGTTGAAGAAAGCCTTCAGCCTGTGAGGCTGCATCCTGTGGGCCACCACCATAGCCAGGCCCAGCAGCACACACAGCAGTCCTGCAGACGAAGACAACAGTTGTCCCACCTTAGTGCTAGTAACACTGCTCGAGGACATCGTCCCCTGGGAGCGTCAGAACAGCTCTAAGGGAGGCCTGGAGGCCCTGCTTCAGGGCAACTTGAGCTCAGAGAGGTGACTGGCTGAGGGGCCTGTGGCTCCAACAATCCTGTTGTCCTGAATTTCCAGACTCCAAGCCCAGTGCTCCTTCTGTTATATCCCAGGAAAGAGAGAGAGAAAGGGGGAGAGAGAGAACTCTGAAAATAGGGAGAGGAAAGAAAAACCCTGGGGACGGGCAGGGCACAGAGGAGGAGGCATGAGGAGGCACATGAGGGGGTAGACAGTGGAATCGGAGAGGAAGATGAAACTGCAGGAGAATTTAGGGCTGTGTAAGGCAGGACAGAGAAAGGTTTTAAGAATGGGGACACAGAGAAGGGTATTTGGAAGAAGCAAGAGGGGACGGGGATTGGAAGATTTTAGAAGCAGCTGGGTGAAGAGAGTTAGGGGATGAGAGACAGAGAAGACACAAGGCGTGGGCATCTCTGAGGAGGGAGGGGAAGTGGCACTGAGGAGAGAAAATCAGGAGATAAGAGATACAAGAGGGTGAGGCTTTGAAGAGGGTAAAGCCATCCTGGCCCCCAGGAACAGATCCTCAACTTTACCAGCATGATGCTCCCAGGTCCTCCCTCCCTGGCCCTGAGCCTTCCAGTGCTTGTCTTTAGGGCTGGCTCTTACCTGTGGTCAATGTGATCCAGAAGGCAGGCCCATGGTGAGTATGCAGCACAGAAGCGCCCAGGCGCAGGGGACAGGGTGGGGTGAGTGATGTGGCCATGGAGAAGAAGAGCAGAGCCAACAGCTGGAAGATCCCCGTGGCCAATAGCATGTGGCCACCGTATACCAGCACAGGCATGGAGAGCATCACATTGGCCAGCAGCCAGCAAAGGAATGCCACCCTGGAGAGCCAGGACCCAGTGAGGAGTGGCCTGGGTACCTCCTCCTGCTAGCGAAGCTGGACAGGCCCAGGTGTAGGCTCAGGAACCCAAGAGTGACCCAAAGATAGGAGATAGGGGTTCCTTCCCATGAACTTCCCAAGCCAGCACAGTGGGGACTAGTGCCAGCCCGCCCCACCTGAGATACCCACATGAGTGGAGAAGAGATGGGTAGAAACCCTAGATTCTGGCAACTGCAGAATCTAGGCTACCAGGGCTCCACCCCATCCCCTTCCCATCCTCACCACAGCGTGGCTGAGGTGTAGTGTCCTGCCAGGCGATACTGGCGGTACAGGCCACATGGGCTTCTCGGAGTGAACTTCTCGGCTAGGTACAGCACAGGGTCTGGCAGCCCCTTCTCCAGTGCCTTTGCATATTCCTCAGCATAGTTCTCGCCCAGGCGCCAGGTGAACTCCTCATTGTAATTGATGGTCTCATTCAGCTGCTGCACGGGGGTCCCTGGAGAACAAGGCAACTGTGCTCTGCAGGAATCCAAGGGCCAGAGTGGGGCCTAAGTAGGGACTCACCCACACTGGGCAGAGGGACAGGAAGTGGTCTCAACTGAGAGAAGGCAGCTTCCAAGGCCCTGAACTTCCCTTCCTTCCATTCCTCCAACACCCACACATCCTCCCAGCCCCAGTGCCAGGCATCCTATAGCTCTTTGGACCACACCAAACATAGATCCCAAAGACAGCAGAGCCTTCCTCTCCCTCATGGGTAAGAGCCCCCCTCACCTGTGAGCGTGATGTTGACTCCACCCAGCCCGACCTGCAGCCCAACATCAGCGCTGATCCACTCAGAACTGAAGGCCTTGTAAGATGTGTTGGTGCTGACCTGGCCCACAGACCACTCAGAACTGAAATTCACAGCTAGGGTTGGGGAGTTGGACATATGGGAACTCATAGAGGTCGAGGCATTACTAGGTTAGAGTCAGAAGAACTACAAGGGGTCTATGTCTGTTTTGGTCATAATTGGATACCTATTAACTAGCCAGGGTCTGGCTCAGGGTAAGTCTGCCAACCATAGGTGTGGGATTTCCCTTGGTCACACTCTTTACCTCTTCCTCTTCCCTCCCTTTCTCCCTGCTTTAGGGAGAGTTACTCAGGGAGCTGGGAAGGAAGCATGAACCTAACCTATGCTTGGCAAGGCAAGCACAGATAGCTTGAACACAGAGACTTTCTTTTTTTTTTTTAAATGGAGTCTTGCTCTGTCGCCCAGGCTGGAGTACAATGGTGCAATATTGGCTCACTGCAACCTCTGTCTCCCAGCTTAAAGCAATTCTCCTGCCTCAGCCTCCCAAGTATCTGGGATTACAGGTGCCCGCCACCATGCTCAGCTAATTTTTGTATTTTTAGTAGAGACGGATTTCCCCATGTTGGTCAGGCTGATCTTGAACTTCTGACCTCAGGTGATCCATCTGCCTCAGCCTCACAAAGTGCTGAGATTATAGGAGTGAGCCACTGTGCCCCTTCTCATAGGGACTTTCATCTCTCCTATTTGCCTAATCACCAAGTCAAAGCA
Organism: Cheracebus regulus; assembly: GCA_963574635.1. Classification (NCBI taxonomy): domain Eukaryota; kingdom Metazoa; phylum Chordata; class Mammalia; order Primates; family Pitheciidae; genus Cheracebus; species Cheracebus regulus. The sequence goes on from CAUYQU010061665.1 coordinate 10,264, forward strand.
AACAGCCCTTCCCCATTTCCTCCTCTCCTCCCTGGAGCCCTCTCCCCACAGACATTCATTTTGACCTCCTTTCCCCACCTCCCCAGTAATAAAAATGTAAGGAAGGTTGGGGAGATGCATCCAGCTTGTTTCCCAGGGTGATACCTCTCCAGGCCAAGGTAAGAGTAAGGGGATAAGGCCATGGTGAGAGAGGCATAAGGGCAGGATCTGGAAGCCACCCTGAAGCAGGGGCCCACCGCTGTGGGGAATCAAGGAGAGGAGAGGAAGGCTGCTGAGGGAGTTGATGGGATGGAGACAGCTGCCCAAGTCAGCTGCACTTCGCACTCACCCAGGATCACAGCCCCGATGAATAAGCTGGTCACCACCCGCAGCAGCCAAAACAGCCTCTGAGTGGCAAGGTGGGTGGGTTAAGTAAGGAGCACCCTCCTCCCATGTCTACCCTTCCTGTTTCCAGACTTGGGGGAGGGGTGGGAATTCTAAAGCTGAGATCACTTGGTCAGTTGAAATTAGAGTGTCTGGCATATAATAAGTATTTATTTATTTATTTGAGACAGGATCTCTGTTGCCCAGGCTGGAGTGCAGTGATGTGATCTCAAATCACTGTAGCCACTCAAGTGATCCTCCCACCCCAGGCTTCCAAGTAGCTGAGACTACAGATGCACACCACAAGGCCCAGCTAATTTTTTTTTTTTTTTTTTTTAAAGATGAGATCTATAAACCCAGGCTTGTCTTGAACTCCTGGGCTCAAGCAATCCTTCCACTTTGGCCTCCCAAAGTGCTGGGATTACAGGCATGAGCCACCATGCCCCACCAGCATTCAATAATGAACTGTTGAATCAATGAATGAGGGGCTCTGTGCCTGGGGTGGTGCCGATGCTTTCTCAGCACTGGGGTCTCCTTCCTGAGTCTGGTTGTAGTCAGAGACTCTGGACCCCTCAGCCTGAGGCTAACGTCTTTCTGGGCTGGGGTCTCCAGGACTGGGTTTCTCACCGTCTTGCCCCGAATGCCAGGCAGGATGACAATGAAAGTGGCCAGTGCAGTCAGAAAGATCATGACGATGGTGGCTGAAGTGGTGTCCATTGGGAAGGTTGGCTTGGGGCCAGCATAGAAGGGGAACGTGTGTCCCAAAGCAGCCATTTTGGTGAGGTTGTGCAGGGGAGGCAATGCTGTACAACAACAACAGACATATATTGCATGCCCTCAATGTACCTGGCACTGTTTTTGGTACTGGAGATGTAGCACAGAGTTAGCCAGACCTAGTCCCTCTTCTCTGGAGCTCACATTTTGTGCAGCATCAGACTCTGCTACTACTGCCATTCCACTGCCCTTCAGCCATCCATCTCCCCATCTTTTAGGTGACAGAATGAGGATCTTTGCCATCAGTCTCTGTTGCCCATGCTCCTCTCCTAACCCCCAGGTTCCATAAATGAGTGCTACCACCACCCTTGAGGCTTCTCTGTTACTTCTGGGACTGTCTCAAGAAATATAATTCTCTTCTCTCTCCTTCAGGCCCCTAGCACAGATAGATCACAGAACATAAAAGGAGCTATATTGACTATCAGGTGAAGGCATAGGTGAAAGATGGTACAAATTACAAAAAGATTGACTTTCTTCCTCAGTCCCTGAAGAAACAAAGGCCAGGCAGCTCTCTGCTGAGTATATAATCCAGCCACATCATCAGAGGATGTTGCAGACCTGGCACTGCCCACACAGGTCTGTCCAGCTTTCTCAAGCGCCCTGGCTCTTGTTCTGGCAACTGCAGAACAGTTAAGCTTCACTGAGTTCACTTAAATAAGCACTGAAGGAGACCTGCCCTCTATCAGGCAGTGCTGGGGCCCGATGTCCTTCTCTTCCACACATTATCAACATTGGGCCTTCTCTCTGATTCAAATTCCTGGGCCAAGTTTTAGGTCAAACCCTAGCTGTGGTTTTCTCTGCCCATCCCTTGATTTCAGAACTTGTTTGACTCTTATTTGTTCCTTTGCAGACAGGATTTTGGAAAAATGGTAGCTGAACTGACTGTGTTTAGTCAAATCTCAGAACGGATTGCAAGACACACTACTATTTTAGTTAGCACAAAGAAAGGGGAAAAGAAAGTCTTGCCAGTTAAACCATGGCCACCATTGCTGGTGAGATATACCTAATTTCAGAGATGTCAAAATGTGAAGAAAAAAAAATGCATCTTAGAGTCAATGATCCCAGTTTTCCTCATTTCCTGAAGTGTGATCTGTACTGGGGTTTCAGTTTGCCCAGAAGCCTCCATAATTTAATTTGACCACACATTGTCTTATAAAGAGTTATAATAGAAGAATGAGCGTGGGAGTCAAGCAGCTCCAAAGGGTCTGAATTCTGCCTCTGCCTCTTGCAAGTTACTTGACCTCTATAGACACTCAGTTTTATTAAAACTTTGAGATAATAATGTCTATCTTGTAAGTGTCATTGTGAGGATGAAACGAGATTGTGTAAATAAAGTGCTAAGAATAGTACTGGAAACAAGCTACCAGGTTGGGAAAGAGGGGGCATTTCATTGCTCGTTACTCCCTTTAGCTCTTTCTCCAATTTTTCTTTTCTTAAGTAAATAAAAAAGGAGTACATTTAATTTTTTTAATTAAGTTCTTAAGATTTTTTTTTGTCTTTTTTTTTTTTTTTTTTTTTTAGACAGAGTCTCACGCTGTCACCCAGGCTGGAATGCAGTGGCACCACCTTGGTTCACTGCAACCTCTACCTTTCAGGATCAAGCAAATATCATGCTTCAGCCACCTGAGTAGCTGGGATTACAGGTGCGCGCCATCACACAGGCTGATTTTTAAATTTTTTAAGCAGAGACAGGGATTTCCCATGTGGGTCAGGCTGGTCTTGAACTCCTGACCTCAAGCAATCCACCCTCCTCAGCCTCCCAGAGTGCTAGAATTACATGCATGAAGCACCATGTCCAGCCTCTCCAAACTTTCTTGAAGTGAACCCTGAGCTGGAATCCATTCTGGGTCAAGTTTCAGTTCTTTACTAATATTGGACAGATAAGTGACAACCTCCTGGGTCCTTGGTTTCCTTATCTGTAAATCAATTTCACAATCTCCAGTTCCCTTCTAGTTCTAATGCTGGGATTCTCCTACTATGCCCTAGCTCCCAGCCTTCTCTCCTTCTAAGCTGAGCATCTTCTTGTGCTGTCTCTGGGAGTAGCATGGTATCAGGCAAAGAGACAGAAAGACAGTTTTAACTTTTAATTCTGTTTTCTGTGCAAGTCACTTAACCCCTAAGTGTCAGTTTTAACATGGAGGTTTTTTGTTTGTTTGTTTGTTTTTAGATGGAGTCTTACTCTGTCACTCAGGCTGAAGTGCAGTGGCACAATCTCGGCTCACTGCAACCTCCACCTTCTGAGTTCAAGCGATTCTCCTGCCTCAGCCTCCCGAGTAGCTGGGATTACAGGCGTGTGCCCCCATGCCCATCTAATTTTTGTATTTTCAGTAGAGATGGAGTTTCACCATGTTGACTAGGCTGGTCTGGAACTCCTGACCTCAAGTGATCTGCCCGCCTTGGCCTCCCAAAGTGCTGAGAATACAGGCATGAGCCATTGCATCTGGCCGATTTTTAACTTTTTTGAGGCATCTTCATACTAGTTTCCATAATGGCTGG
>CAUYQU010061667.1:0-13252 GCA_963574635.1 Cheracebus regulus
AAAAAGAAAAAGAAAAAAAGTCACACATAAATACTTTTACTAGCATGGTGGCAGTATTCTAATAGAAATATTGCTGCTCTGATACTTTTTTTTTTTTTTAACTTAAAACAGAAGTTAAAAACATGTTTTGGGATGAAGAAAGTGATTGGGGGGGTTGTTTAGGTTTCATGTAATACAGCATTAGGGAGATTGATAAAGCTCATGTGGCTCATTTAGGATGATAAAAATTCATCACCCTTGCATTGCATAGCTGTGCTTCTATAAAATGTCAGAGTAGGGTCTACCACTTATTTTTTAAAATAAAGTTTATAAAATTATACAGAAGATTGAACAATGAAATTCTCAATTTGAACCATTTGTGTAACCAAGCATGTAGATCAACAAATAAAAAGACTGACAGCCCAGATGCCTCCTCATGTCCCGAGCTCCTGTAGGTCACAACCACCCATCTAGAATAAATCACGATCACGTCTTCTCACATCACAGATCAATTCTGCTTGTTTTTGAACTTTCTACAATTGGAACAATTTTAAGAATAGTCTCATAAGTATATTGAATAAGACATGAGAATGTGCACTTTTGTGTCTTATTTAATACATGAGCAAGATTCATCCGTGTTGCTTGGTGTAGCTGGTTTTCTCTCTGCTGTGTAAAAACCACTGTAAAGCTCAACCATAATTTACTATCAGTTCTATGGTCGATAAACATTTGGATTGTTTCCAGTTTCAGGCTTTTGTAGTCTGCCATGAACATTATTGTACGTGCCTTCTGGTGCCCATTTGCAACATTTTATTAGGAATATACATAGAAGAATGACTGGGTTATAGCACATCAACTTGACAATGGCAACCAGTTTTCTAAATTGGTTGTTTTGATTTATATTACCGTCAGCAGTGAATGAGAATTTCAGTTTGCTTCACATTCTCAACAACATTTATGGTATTGTTACTCTTTCTAATTATAGATATTTTCTGGTGGGTATATGTCATTGTGCTTTTCAAAAGCAGCTTTATTAAGATATAGTTCAGTTATAGATCGATTGCACAATACAATGATCCATTTACTGTGTACAATTCAGTGGCTTTCAATATATTCGGAATTGTCATCCATCACCATAATCAATTTTAGAACATTTTCATCACTCCCAAAAGAAACCTTACACCCTTTCATGATCACCCTCAACCCTACTATCCCCTCAGCCCTAGCCTACCACTAATATATTAATACTTTCTCTGTAGAGTTGCAAATTCTTAACAGAATCATACAGTATGTGGCCTTTTGTATCTGGCTTTAGCATGATGTTTTCAAGGTTCATTAGATTTCGATTCTCCATGTGGGACACAGGTTGTAGGCTTCCTATTTATTCCCTTTAAGCTCATCTACCTGATGATGCATTTCATAGTGAATTTATCTTTATGGACATACTAGGAAGCAGTGCTACTCTAAATCAACGTGTGAGAGCATGACTGAGGTTTATCTTTGACTGCAAGAATGAGTGAGCTTCGTTAACATTTTCTAGGCCAAATTATTTTGGCCATGCTTTATGATGAGATATTCTGAAGTCTTCTTGAGTTCATTTGTTGGAACAGATCTAAATGATGTACTGAGTTGAAATGAATCTGGCTTTTCTTACAGGGGTCCCTACAGTGGACCCTATTGCTGACATCTGTGTAGAGGCATGGGACCGTCCACCCAGCTGAAGAAGATAAAGACACATGGGCGGTGGCCATGTGAAGGCAGAAGCAGAGATGGGAGTTATGTCTACAAGCCAAGACACGCCAAGAGTTGCTAGCAGCCATCAGAAGCTAGGAGAGAGGTATGGAACAAATTCTCCCACAGAGCCGCCAGAGAAAACCAACTCTGCCAACTGTGAGAGAGTAACTTTGCTTTAAGCCATCACATTTATGGTCACTTGTTAAGGCAGCCCTAAGAAATTAATACACTAAAGACTAATGATGAAATTTCAAAGCTGCCTGGCATGAGCTGGTGCTCAATAAAGCCCAGAGAGCCGAGTTGTGAATATTCTGCTTGTTTTTGAACTTTCTACAATTGGAACAATTTTAAGAATAGTCTCACAAGTATATTGAACAAGACACAAGTGTGCACTTTTGTGTCTTATTCAATACCTTAGCAAGATTCATCCGTGTTGCTTGGTGTAGCTGGTTTTCTCTCTGCTGTATAAAAACCACTGTAAAACTCAACCAAAATTTACTAGCAGTTCTATGGTCAATAAACATTTGGATTGTTTCCAGTTTCAGGCTTTTATAGTCTGCCATGAACATTATCATACATGCCTTTTGGTGCTATTCGCATGCATTTTATTAGGAATATACCTAGAAGAAGAATGACTGGGTTATAGCATGTGAACTTGAATAGACAATCCCAACCAGTTTTCTAAATTGGTTGAGACCTCTTTGTGTGTGCTGCCTTGTTCTTTTTTCTGTATTTCCTGCCAAATTAGGAGCAATACATGAAAAAGTTCAAGAGCATGTGTGCTGTAGAGCAATCTCAAGAGGAATCTACTCCATCTCAAAAGTGGGGTTAAAGTTTCCTACCCTCAGTTCTCCAGAATGCTGAATTTTATGATGACCAAATTATTTTTATTTATTGTTTTGAAACAGTCTCACTCTGCTACCCAGACTAGAGTGCAGTGACATGATCTTGGCTCACTGTAACCTCTGCCTCCCAGGTTCAAGCGATTTTCTTGCCTCAGCCTCCTGAGTAGCTGGGATTACAGTAGGCATCTGCCATCTTGCCCGGCTAATTTATTTTTGCATTTTTAATAGAGACAGGGTTTTTCACCATGTTGGCCAGGCTGGTCTCGAACTCCTGACCTCAAGTGATCCTTCACCTTGGCCTCCAAAAGTGCTGGGATTACAGGCAGGAACCACTGGGCCTGGCCCAAATTTAAATAGCTGTGAATCCTGAAGGTACAAAGCAAACGTATCATCTGAAAATTTACTGACAAGGAGCTTTGTTCTTGAATGTTATCTGTGGCAGCTTCAGAGAAATTAAGCTTGCTTTAAAAATGAGTATTTTTAAATGTATTATAGCAACAAAAGTTTCAACTAAATAGTAAAATGTTTTAAGATCATACTGTCATTTGCTAAGGCCTGCAATAATAGAAAGTAATCTTGGAATATCACGAGTAATGTTCTATCCTTTAGAAACCAGGTAACTGCATAGTTCTGGTCTAGACCTATGCCATCTAACTTGGTGGCCACCATGCACATGTAGCTACTGAGCATCTGAAATGTGGCTAGTCCAAATTGAGATGCGCTATAATTGTAACACACTGGATTTCAAAGACTGGTATGAGAAAATACAAAGTATCTTAATATTATAGTGGAAATATTTTGGTATATTGGACTGAGTATCAGAAAAATTCAACTGTTTTTAATGTGGCTAACAAAATTTAAAATCACATGGCTAATTACACTTTATTGGACAGGCTTGTTGATCCGTTCATTAGTGTACAAGAGACCTGAAACATTTGGCTGTGATGTGATCCCATTCTTAAGAATCTTGTCCTTCCGTCCAGGCGCAGTGGCTCACACTGTAATCCCAGTACTTTGGGAGGCCAAGGAGGGTGGATCGCCTGAGGTCAGGAGTTTGAGACCAGCCTGGTCAATATGGTGAAACCCCATCTCTATTAAAAATGTAAAAGTTAGCTGGGTGTGGTGGCACACCCCTGTTATCCCAGCTACAGGGAGGCTGAAGCAGGAGAATCACTTGAACTCAGGAGATGGAGGTTGCAGTGAACCAGTATCACGTCACTGCACTCCAGCCTGGGTGACAGTGAGACACTGTCTCAAAAAAAACAGGCTCTTTTCCAGGAAATGATTCAGGCGGCCACCACCCAAGCAGATGAAGAGAGCTGGCTTTTATGTATGCTTCTGCATGGAAAGGCCACAGAGCCTATGCTTACAGGCCCTTGGCCAGAACCATGGCACTCCATGACTTATTTAAGTAGGGTGACTTGGGATAGTGCGTGGATACTTACTGAGCACTAATGCTTCTGTCATAAGACACAGTGTTAAGTTTTGGGTTTCTTGAAACATTCAAAGTTAAACACAAGTACTATGTTGGAAATGTGGTCACTTCTGCCAGATGAGTATTGGAGCGAGGCAAGAGGGTAAAATCTGAATTAACACAGCATATGTGTATTATTTTCTTCCCTTTTTAGTCAAAGGAAAGCTGTTATACAAACATGGAAAATGACAAGCAGAGGCGCCTCTTTCCATATTACATTGACAGTTAAGTTGTACATAAATTGTAGCTAATGTGGACAAATCTGACTAGCTGTCTATTGCAGTCTTGTTTCCTAACTCTTATGGTTAACATATATATAAAGAATTCTAGTTGAATTCTAGTTACCTATGTATCTTTTTTTTTTCCCTGAAGAGACAGGGCCTTCTTGCTGTTGCCCAGGCTGGAGTGCAGTGGCACAAAGTTCACTGTAATCTCAAACTTCTGGGTTCAAGTGATCCTCCCACCTGACTTCCAAGTAGCTAGGACTATAGGTGTGTGCCACCAGGCCCAGCTTATTTTTTTAAAATTTTTGTGGAGATAGGGGTCTCACTATGTTGCCAGGCTCTACTTACATATCTGTACTGTTCAATATGCATAATACCACGTGTGGCTACTTTCTGCTATCTTCTCGGTCCTTACAGAAATAGAAATATGTGCCACATGTTACAATGCAGTTACTATTGCATTTCTAAGTTGTTTACACAAATGCAGACATATAGAATCTGGCAGCCAGCAGTTCAACCCAGCTCTATCTTCCTGTGGCCATCTTTCCACCCCCATTCACATACAACCCTTCCCCATCCCTAACATGTGTGACATGAAACAAACACAACAAATGTTTTAAGTGTACATCATACATTTATTACCAACAACCCTCTCAACTCCAAAATTGGGCACAGGGATTAAAAATAAAAATTCATTGCACTACTTAGTAAAGCATTACTAGAACTTTCATAAAAAATGTACAAACTTTGTTAAAAATTTATCAAGCCTTCAAATGATTTGGTTACAGATATTTATAATACGTACATTTAAAACTATATGTTAACTGATACAATGGAGTATGATTTGAGAAAATGACTCAGCAAATGATTCCAAAAAACACCCCTGTGAGCTTTCACAATCTGAAACAAACAAACGGCAAAATGAGGTAACCAAATGTACCAATGGGGGACAAACAGCTTCCTAATGAAAAGGCCCAAAGATATCTGTGAAAAATATTCTCACAAGTGAGTTGGTAGATCTCACTCAAAGTTATTTTAAGAGGTCCAAATTTAAGAATACTAACAAATCACATTTCAGATAGTATATAAAATCTAAATACACTCACATTTTCCAGATTTTGCTCAAAAAATTAAGGAAAAAATTCTTAGAGATCTTGATATCTGGAGGCCTTATTTTTTGAGGGCTGGGGGATTAAAAAAACACCATAGATGACAATTCATGCCAAAAAACAAGAACCCACAAAAAACCCACAGCTGTGTTAAGACGGTAAAGCCAATACTGTTTTAGGAGGAAAGAGGATGAAGGCCAAGGAACCAACATCTGCCTGCTATCTGGTGCATCACCCAAGGTGACAATGGCTGGGCACAACTCAACTGTTGGTTCTCTTTTGCTAGCCACAAAGTTGTTCACTGCGGCAAGCCTGAGCTGGTCAGAACACATGCGTGTATGTTTCCAATACACACTAACCACAATAAGCAAGTCTGCACACATCTCGATGAGCCCCATGCAAAGACAAGCCAATCCCAAAGAGAGATCAGTCCCAAGAGTCCGACACTGAAATTCAAGATTCGACCAGAACAGACCCTGCTGCCTCCTAAACTGCCAACTGCCTCTCAAAAATTTACAGAAAAAGGGACACAGAAGGAGGGAAGAAAAAGCTACTTCTCCTAGTCATTAGTACAATGTGCCTTGTTAATTAGGTATCTCTATATAAATTAGAAAAAGTGCTTTACTTGCATGCTTCAATAAAATGAATACTGAGTGTAGTAGTGTTAGATCTGTACAGATATAAATTTTTTGCAGCTATATAAAAGAGTATGTATAAGATGGGCTTTTGCCATTTTAAACATGATTTTTTCCATTAAAAATAAAGATTAAACTATACGTGATTTGCATGTAGCTATTATGCCAAGAATTTTGGTCTTTAACACACTTTTTATTCATCAGGAACAGGTGAGGGATATCCTAATGATTTAAAAGCAACATGTGCATGTTTACCACTGTTTAGATATATTTCTGATGCACTAACAACCTAGGGCAAACAGGATGCAAAACCCTACCTGTATGACTAGACAGAGGCAACAGTGTCTCAAAAAGGGCAAAATTGTGCTTCTGTGAATTGACTTTACTGAACTCTAGGCTGTGATGAGCTTATAGATACTATTCAAGGGAAGGCAAGCAGCATGGCAGTAACAAGTACTTAACACTGAGTGGAAAACTGACACAGAGCCAATTGAAAGTTGAGTGGGGCTGGCAGCAAGTTATCACAGTTCTGACTGGAATAATGCAGCTTGAGCTACTGCAAACAAAGCAATGACATCAACTGCAGGAAGAGGCAGACAATGTTGAATACACCAAAAGAATGAGAAAGTAATTTAAACATTGCTGGAAAAACGGCTTTAAACAATCTGAATTATAATCAAAGAACCTACTAAAAGAAAACCCCACACAACAGCTATGTATTATCTCAGATCAACTAAATGAAGGTCGACCAATTCCTGTTTAACAGCATTATTTTTTACACAAAAATCAAATCTTCATTTATACTGCAAGTATTCCGGACACCTGTTGTATTAAACTTTTCTCAAACAAAAAAGGAAAAGCAATAAAACATCAAAACAAACCAGGTCTAAGGAACATGAGCTGTAACAGCACTTGATCCATCCTGAAACAAGGGTTTTGATGAGGAAAAACTAGACAAGTTTCAGAACTGGAGCCTGGCAAGTGAATTATAATGAACAGAAATATCGTTTTCTTAGAAAAATTTAGTTGCCCACAGGAGCTTGAACACAGAACACGTATCAGAAGTCAAGCTGAATTGACAGATTTTGTTCTGGTGGAAGTCAACAAGGTGAGACTTCATAGGACTAGTGGTATTCTTAGAAATATATTAATCAAATATCTTCAGAATAGACTACAAATTAAACATTAAAAAAAAATCACAGGTACTTTCTGTAAGAAAGTTACTGGAAATGTAAAGGAAAAAACAAAGCATCAACATTCAAATCATTGATTGCAATGCTAGTATTGCTAACTGATGATGTATGATATTGCACCTTCTTTTTGGAAACACCAAGTTGGAGATTTAAAAATTTCCACAACAGAATAAAAAAATCAAGTTCATGGAGTGAGAATGTGTTATACTTTTTTTTCTTAAGTTGACCCACTTAGGACCACCAATAAAGAGAGGTGACAGCTGCCTGAAGCAAAGGAAGAAGGCTTTTCTCATTCCATTCATTGGGAAGGAAGGGGATGGAGTATTCGATGTTTGTAATTGATGCACCCTCAGCAATCAGTGTGCAACAGCAAACACAAGGGGGAAAAAAAAAACCAGTGTACAGTACTAGTGCTGTTTAAATAACACACCAGATTATACATTGCAGCATAATTAAAACTACACACACATTCTTGGTACATGCTGGTATATAAGATCTCATACACACGTTAGCTACCATGCCCTCACACAAGTAGTTGCACACACTCTCACACAGATACACTTACCACCAACAGTCATACGCTGCATTCATTTCCACTCACAGTTTCTGAAGGCTCTATATAAGGTAGATTGCTATATCATCTGTAGCTACCACTTTTTATAAAAGCACATGCTAAAAGATCACGTCCACTGTAATCTTGCAGCAACACTCGGAATGATCACACAAAAACCAGGGAATGTTAGTGCACACACAAAATTAAGCTAAAGAAAAAGTCTTTGGAGTTCCAATCACACGGTTAGTATAACAATCCTATAACTGTGAAGACTAATTGTAAGCTTTTATAGTTGATTAAGTCACACAGTGCAAAGAAAGGTCCATTGACCCTTTTGGTAAAGGGAGGGCTGGAAGCCACAGATTAAGTTCAATGGATAGTCCGTATATACATGTGATGAGGAACACCCAAACTAAATTTGTGCTTCTTAGGTTGGTCATTCTGAATCCCGATGCACTTCTGAAGCATCAGCTCGGCAAATTGGGCAAGTACGATTTGCCTACAAAACAAAAAGGAAAACTTGTTTAAATTGTGACACACACAATGAAACACATTAAAAGCAATGGAACTTTTACTTCCCAGTTTTTACATTCTTTGTTCCTCTGAAGAGGTACAAAACAAGTTTTGTCTTTTTTTTTTTTTTTAACCCACAAACCACTGAATTAGCCCATGAATGATACATGACTTTTTGTTTTTTTTTGAGATGGAATTTCATTCCTGTTGTCCAGGCTGGGGTGCAATGGCACAATCTCAGCTCACTGCAACCTCTGCCTCTTGGGTTCAAGCGATTCTCCTGCCTCAGCCTCCCAAGTAGCTGAGATTACAGTAGGTGCCTACCACGTCAGGCTAATTTTTGTATTTTAGTAGAGACAAAGTTTCACCATGTTGGTCAGTCTGGTCTTGAACTTCTGAGCTTGGGTGATCCACCTACCTCGGCCTCCCAAAGTGCTGGGATTACAGGCGTGAGCCACCGCACCTGGCCACCATGAATTATTTTTAGTAGGTCTGTTAAAATATGTAAATAAGATTACCATTCATGAGTTCAGACCAAATTAATAACTGACTTTAAAGTAAAACCTTGGTTAGTCATTTTTTTTTTTTTTTTTTTTTTTTTTTTTTTTTTTTTTTTTTTTGTGTGTGGGTCAAACCCTTTTGCCCACAGGAACACAGCGGTATAATTATAGCTCACTGCAGACTTAAACTCCTGGGCCTAAGTGATCCTCTTGCCTCAGCTTCCTGAGAACCTACGACTAACTGGTGTGTGCCACCACACCCAGCCAGCTTAAAAGACAGGGGTTTCACTAAGTTGCCCAGGCTGGTTTCCAACTCCAGGCCTCAAATGATCCTCCTGCCTTTGCCTCCCAAAATATTCGGATTATAGGCCTGAGCCACCATTCCTGGCCCCTTGGCTATTCTTAATGGATGTCACAGGAAACATTTAGTGGTACTGAGGAAAGCATGATTGTAAAATAGGTAGACTGGATTTATACTCATAGCTCTACTTACTCACCCATTCCCTGGCTCCTAAATTTGCTTCTTCCATTTCAACAAATGGCACCATAATTTGTGGAGTTGCTAACACCAGAAATATAAGCATCACCTGCTCTCCTACTTCCTAGAAGCCATTATTCACCACAATTGTATTTGTGCATTATGGTAATTCTCAAATCAGTCCCTCTTTTTATCCAGTTGCCACTATCCATTCTCTGGCCCACCATGTCTTTATTGTATCTCCCTGTCTCTCAGAAATTACCTATTCTATTCCTTTCTCCAACAGTAGTGAGAAATCCTTCTAAAACACAGTCTCAGTTATATCCTTCTTGAATGCTTTCAGGATCACACCTAAACTCCTTCACACTTCAGAGTGGCTTCACAACAAGCTGGTCATTGATTTTATCTCTGAACACCTTTTCTTTTACCAGTCTTCCTCACATCCCAACTATCTGCCATGTGGAACTTGTGGTTTTCTGTCTGAATGTGTCAGGTATTTGCACATACAGTGCTTTCCTTTTCAAATAATTTAAGACTCTTTGTCTTCAGGGTTGAGTTTGGGCTAAGCTAGGTACTCTGGTACTGTGCTCACTCAGAGAACTATCTTTCCTTACCAAACTGTGAGGTTATCTAGTTTTATCCAAATCAGAACACTTTATTTAAAAAATAACAAATTTGACTATATAAATTTTTTTATACTCATGGAGCCACTGCACCCAGCCTATTAAAATTCTTTCACTGTATCACATTTTTATTCTACTGTTACAATTTGAGACTATGAAACTATGAAGAGTAAAGCAGCATTTTTCATAAACCTTTTTTTCAAAACATCAAAAAAAAAAAAAAGCCAGGTGCAGTATATAATCCCAGCACTTTGGGAGGCTCAGGTGGGAGGACTGCTTGTGCCCAAGAGTTCAAGACCAGCCTGGACAACACAGTGACACCACATCTTGCTGGAGCCTGGGATGTCAAGGTTACAGTGAGCCATGATTGTACCACTGCACTCCAGACTGGGCGACACAGTGAGACCCTGTTTCAGAAAGTATGTATTAAAAAAAAAAAAAGCCCCTGCAATAATTTCAGCCTGGCATAACTACTCTTATGGATTTGTGTCCTGTGTGCTTTTGTTCATATACACAAAGGAGAAAATGGTCAGAATTAAATACAAACACTAGATGTATAGACTCTAGTTAGCCTTCTAAACTCTCAAAGGAAACTCTGGCCTAGCAAGTTCAGGCCTTGTCCCTATATGCCATGAAAAAGAACATACTCATTGTTAAGAACAGGTCATCCATCTTGGGTTTTGTATAATCACTCCTATGTTGTTGACTACAGTTAATTTTTACTGGCCTTTTCTCCTCATTTGCAGAGATCATACTGAAAGCTGTGTTTCCATTTTGTCTCCTATACCTTCCTGTCCACTGAGCTACAAACTTACTCTAATTAACCTAAGTGTCAGTAAAACAGAAAATTCAATGTCATTTCCTTTAAAGATATTATCACTTTACCTTAAGCCATTTGTCAACACACTTGGCATGGAACTCGTGGTTACAGGGTAAGACTCTAAGTAGCTGCCTTGACTCAAAATCACACATGCATACTACACACCTAAAAAAAGCAAAAAGATCATTTAACCATAAACCCAGATGGTCTTCTATTGTTGACTACTGAAACCTACAAAATCATTTATCATTCTGTTATCAAAATTTTTAAATTTTTAAACAGAAGTATCAACCAATACCCTGAAAAAATTATGATGTTAGGGCAGTAAGAGGGTTTTGCTTTACTGACAGATAATCCAGAAAATTTCTATTTAACATCAAGTCAATCTTAATATCAAAGATTCTATACTATTAAAAAAAATGGTGTTGCAACAATTGGATGTCCACATACAAAAGAATCGAGGTGGGCTGGGAGTGGTGGCTCACGCATGTAATCCCAGCACTTGGGGAGGCCGCAGTGAGAGAATCACGAGGTCAGGAGTTTGAGAACAGCCTGGCTAACATGGTAAAACCCCGTCTCTATTAAAAACACAAAAATTAGCCAGGCGTGGTGGTGGGCGCCTGTAATGCCAGCTACATGGGAAGCTTAGGTAGCATAATTGCTTGAACCCAGGAGGGAGAGGCTGCAGTGAGCCAAGACCATGCCACTGCACTCCAGCCTGGGCAACAAAACCAGACTCCGTCTGCAAAAAAAGAATAAAGATGGACCCCTACCTCATACCATATAAAAAAAAAAAAAACTGACTCAAATCGATCAAAAGCTTAAGTGTTAAGAGCTAAACTATTAACATCTTAGAAGAAAATGCGGTAAATCTTCATGATCTTGGATTAGACAATGGTTTCTTGGAGATGACATTTAAAACACAAGAATTAACAACAAAAAAGGAAATGCAGTTGTTCTTCAGTATCTGAGGATTGATTTCTAGGACCCCTCATGGATACCAAAATCTGCAGATGTTCAAATCCTTTATATACAAATGGTACAACAGTATTTGTGACCTACGTACACCCTCCCATATACTTTAAAATCATCACTATACTATAATACCTAATACAGTGTCAATGCTATGTAAATAGTTGTTATGCTGTATTGTTCTTTATGTGTACTATGTATTGCTCTATTGTTATTTTCTATTTTTTTTTCTAAATATTTTCGATCTTTGGTTGGCGGAATACAGAGAGCTGAGTGTAAGCTGAAATATATCAAAATTTCAACATTTTGTGCTTCAAAGGACATCACTGAAAAACTCAACAATCCACAGAATGGCAAAATATTATTTTACACTTTTTAAATTATTCCATTCTTCTGTTCTGAGGAAAGACTTTTTGAAGATAATTTATCTGATGAGATCTATAATATGTATAGAACTTCTATAACTCAATAATACAAAGACAAACCAATTTACGGAAAAACGAAGCAAGGATCTGAATACACATTTCTGAAAAGAAAGTATATGAATGGCTAGCAGCACATGAAAAGAGGCTCAAGATCATTACTCATCACGGGAAGGTAAATCAAATCTCCAGGAAATACCACTTTACAACCACTAGGCTGGCTATAGCCAAAAAAAAAAAAAAAAAGACAACAGCGTGATTCAAAGCCATTATTTAGCTTTGGCATTATTCAATGACCAAAGTGGAAACCCAAATGTCTAACCACTGATGGAAAAAAAAAAAATGTGATGTATCTATACAATGGAATATTTGGCCATAAAAAAATGACTTACTGGTAAAGGCTATAATATAGAAAAAGTTAGCTAAGTAAATGATGCTAGACACAAAAAGACCATATATCATATGACCCTATTTATGTATAATCTATATAGACGCAGTGTAGACTGGGGATGAGGAGGAGGCACCAAGGTGAGGTGGAAATATGAAGAGTGTTGCTAGTAGGTGAGGGGTTTCATTTTAAGGTGATGAAACGGGTCTAAATTTCATTGTGGTGATGGTTATATAGCTCTATGAATATACTAAAAACCACTGAATGGTACATTTAAAAAACTATTATTTTTGAGATGGAGTCTTGCTCTGTCACCTAAGCTAGAGGGCAGTGGCATGATCCTGACTCACTGCAACCTCTGCTTCCTAGGCTCAAGCAATTCTCCCTTCCTCAGCCTCCCGAGTAGCTGGGATGCCTGCCACCATGCCCAGCTAAGTTTTGTATTTTTAGTAGAGACAGGGTTTTGCCATGTTGGCCAGGCTGGCCTTGAACTCCTGACTTCAGGTGATTCGCCCGCCTCCGCCTCCCAAAGTGCTGGGATTACAGGCATGAGCCACACCGTGTCTGGCCGAATGCTATATATAAAGACAAAATTAGGCCGGGCGTGGTGGCTCATGCCTGTAATCCCAGCACTTTGGGAGGCCGAGGTGGGCGGATCACGAGGTCAGGAGTTTGAGATCACCTGGCCAGCGTGGTAAAACCCCATCTCTGTAGTTCCAGCTACTCGGGAGACTGAGGCAGGAAACTCACTTGAACCTGGGAGACGGAGATTGCAGTGAGCCGAGATCAC
>CAUYQU010061669.1:0-42210 GCA_963574635.1 Cheracebus regulus
AAACCTCTTCCTCTTTCTCTTTCATTTTTTCTTTCTTTTGCTGTTTCTTTCTTTCTCCTTTTCTCTCTTTTTCTAAAATCTCTTCCTCTTCCTTTCTCTCTTTAAAATAAAATAAAAATAAAAATTAAAAAAAAAAAAAAACAAAAAACCTATGACTCTTACGAAAGATAAAGATAAAGCCCTTAGAAGACTAGATGTAAGATATGCTCATTTTGCAACAATGTTTCTTTGGGTGTGGTGCCCACACTCCTTCTCTGTTCTAGGGGAGGGAATTTAGAGCCGCTGCTTTTAGGCAGGTAAAGGAGTTTGGAAAAAAATCTATTCTCAAATGCCTTCAGTTCAAAATCGTCTTTATTTGCCACAGTGGCAAAATCTGGACCCTTCTAGCCACTTACTTGGAAGGATGCCCAAAAGTGTACCTTAGCCCAGTCTCTTTTCTGTGATCCAAAACAGACTAATTGCCTCAGAACATCAATGAGAACATCAAAATGCATTTGCCTCCTTTTCCTATAAATCTAATTTTTCTCTTTTTTAATGAGATTGAGTCTTGCACTGCCACCCAGGCTGGAGTGCCGTGGTATGATCTTGGCTCACTGCAACCTCTGCCTCCACGGTTCAAGTGATTCTCCGGCCTCAGCCACCCGAGTAGCTGAGATTACAGGCGCCTGCCACCAGACCTAGCTAATTTTTGGTATTTTTAGTAGAGACAGGGTTTTGCCATGTTGGCCAGGCTGGTCTCAAACTCCTGAGCTTGTGATTCGTCTGCCTTGGCCTCCCAAAGTGCTGGGGTTACAGGCGTGAGCCACCTCTCCCGGCCCCTAATTGTTCTCTTGTAATTAATATGCTAATTCATCAAGCCAGAAAACTTCAAGTCATGCCAAATTCCACATCTCCCTTATCCAGTAATGAAATCTGATTAATCCTGCTCTTGAGAGCTGTTGGTGCTTGTCCCCTCCCTCCATTGTCATCGCTGCAGACAGTGATCATTAGGCCCTTAAAATCTCCCCCTAATTATATTGTCCTAATTTACATTCCAGCACAGATGTCCAGTGTGACATGTGTATGTTTGGGCAAGTTGACTTCAATCTACATTCTAGGAGCTGTTAGTTAACATTTCAAAAACCTTGATCATAATATTTGTCAGCCTTTAAAAAGAATACAATTCTAATACAGGTTACAACCTAGATGAAGCTTGAAAGCATGCTAAGTGAAATAAGCCAGATGCAAGAGTACAAATATTATATGATTCTACTTATATGAGGTACTTAGAATAGTCAAATTCATAGACACAGGAAGTAGACTGGTGTTTACCAGGGTTTGGAAGGAGGCACTTGTGTTTTATAGGTACAGAGATTTAGTTTGGAAAAATGAAAAAGTTCTGAAGATGGATGGTAGTGGCTGAATTGTACACTTAGAAATGATTAAAATGGCGAATTTCATCTGTATATTTACCACAATAAAAAAAAAAAAAAGAGTGCAGGGCAGGCATGGTGGCTCACACCTGTAATCCCAGTGCTTTGGGAGGCTGAAGCAGACTGATCACTTGTGGTCAGGAGTTCAAGACAAGCCTGGGCAACATGACAAAACTCATTTCTACGAAAACTACAAAATGCAAAAATTAGCCAGCTGTAGTGGCATGCACCTGTAGTCCCAGCTAGTCATGAGGCTGAGGCATGAGAATTGTTTAAAACCGGGAGGTAGAGGCTGCAGTGAGCTGAGATCACGTTATTGTACTCCAGCCTTGGGTGACAGAAAAAAAAAAAAAAAAAAAGGAAAAAAAACCAACCCCAAAACCCAGTCCCTAATCAAAACTCCACCCACAGAAGATACTTCAGATACCTAATTTAATTTCTGTACTAGAGGGGCTGGGCGTGGTGGCTCACATCTCTAATGCCGGCACTTCGGGAGGCTGAGGCAGGTAGATCACTTGAGGTTCGGAGTTCGAGACCAGCCTGATCAATATGGTGAAACCTTGTCTCTACTAAAATTACAAAAATTAGCTGGGCATGGTGACACGAACCTATAGTCCCAACTACTAGGAAGGCTTGAGACAGGAGAACTGCTTGAACCCAGGAGGTGGCAGTTACAGTGAGCTGAGATTGCGCCACTGCACTCCAGCCTAGGCGACAGAGGAAGACTCCATCTAAAAAAAAAAAAAAAAAAAAATTGAGAGGGAAAGTGAGAGGGAGATAGACGTTGAGAGAATGAGGAGGAAGGAGAGAAAATGGCATCCAGGGATTACAGTACCTATAGCCAGGCTGCATCGCAGCAGGGCTACAGTGCTTCACCACCCAGCCCACTCAAGGATACACACAGACCACCCAGGCATGTGGGCAACAAAGCTATGGAACCTATGGGCAGCCCACTGATGTCAGCTATTCCCAGGCTCAGACCACTGCAACCTATGGGCAGACCGCCTATGCAACTTCTTATGGACAGCCTCCCACTGGTTGTGCTACTCCAACCGCTCCTCAGGCACACAGCCAGCCTGTCCAAGGGTATGGCACGGGTGCTTTTGATACCACGACTGCTACAGTCACCACCACCCAGGCCTCCTATGCATCACAGTCTGCATATGGCACTCAGCCTGCTTACCCAGTCTATGGGCAGCAGCCAGCAGCCACTGCACCTACAAGACCACAGGATGGTAACAAGCCCACTGAGACTAGTCAACCTCAACCTAGCACAGGAGGTTACAACCAGCCCAGCCTAGGATATGGACAGAGTAACCACAGTTATGCCCAGGTACCTGGGAGCTACCCCATGCAGCCAGTCACCGCCCCTCCATCCTATCCTCCTACCAGCTATTCCTCTACACAGCCGACTAGTTATGATCAGAGCAGTTATTCTCAGCAGAACACCTGCGGGCAACCGAGCAGGTATGGACAACAGAGTAGCTATGGTCAACAAAGCAGTTATCAGCAGCAGCCTCCCACAAGTTACTCACCCCAAACTGGATCATACAGCCAGGCTCCAAGTAAATATAGCCCACAGAGCAGCAGCTACGGGCAGCAGAGTTCATTCCAACAGGACCACCCCAGTAGCATGGGTGTTTATGGGCAGGAGTCTGGAGGATTTTCTGTTCCACGAGAGAACTGGAGCATGACTGGCCCTGATAACTGGGGCAGGGGAAGAGGGCATTTGATCGTGGAGGCATGAGCAGAGGTGGGTGGGGAGGAGGACGTGGTGGAATGGACGCTGGAGAGCAAGGTGGCTTCAATAAGCCTGGTTGATCCATGGACGAAGGACCAGATCTTGATCTAGGCCCACCCGTAGATCCAGATGAAGACTCTGACAACAGTGCAATTTATGTACAAGGATTAAATGACAATGTGACTCTAGATGATCTGGCAGACTCCTTTAAGCAGTGTGGGGTTGTTAAAATGAACAAGAGAACTGGGCAACCCATGATCCGCATCTACCTGGACAAGTAAACAGGAAAGCCCAAAGGCGATGCCACAGTATCCTGTGAAGACCCACCTACTGCCAAGGCTGCTATGGAGTGGTTTGACTGTAAAGACTTTCAAGGGAGCAAACTTAAAGTCTCTCTTGCTCAGAAGAAGCCTCCAATGAACAGTATGCGGGGTGGTATGCCACCCCGTGAGGGCAGAGGAATGCCACCGCCACTCCATGGAGGTCCAGGAGGCCCAGGAGGTCCTGGGGGACCCATGGGTCGCATGGGAGGCTGTGAAGGAGATAGAGGAGGCTTCCCTCCCAGAGGACCCCGAAGGTCCCGAGGGAACCCCTCCGGAGGAGGAAACGTCCAGCACTAAGCTGGAGACCAGCAGTGTCCCAATCCGGGTTGTGGAAACCAGAACTTCGCCTGGAGAACAGAGTGCAACCAGTTTAAGATCCCAAAGCCTGAAGGCTTCCTCCCGCCACCCTTCCCGCCCCCGGGTGGTGATCCTGGCAGAGGTGGCCCTGGTGGCATGCAGGGAGGAAGAGGTGGCCTCATGGCTCATGGTCATCCCAGTGGAATGTTCAGAGGTGGCCGTGGTGGAGACAGAGGTGGCTTCCATGGTGGCTGGGTCATGGACCGAGGTGGCTTTGGTGGAGAAAGACGAAGTGGCCCTGGGGTGCCCCCTGGACCTTTGATGAAACAGATGGGATGAAGAAGAGGAGGACGTGGAGGACCTGGAAAAATGGATAAAGGCGAGCACCGTTAGGAGCACAGAGATCGGCCCTATTAGATACAGAGACCCCGCAGAGCTGCATCGACTACCAGATTTATTTTCTAAACCAGAAAACGTTTTAGATTTATAATTCCATATTTATAATGTTAGCCATAACATTATGATTACTCCTTGTCTGTACTTTAATATTTTTTACCATTTGTGAAGAACATTAACACAAGTTAAGTGGTAGTGTGTGGAGTTTTTTTCCTTCTATTAAAAATGGTTGTTTAACTAAGACTTAACAATGGGAACCCCATGTGAGCATGCTCAGTATCATTATGGAGAACCAAGAGGGCCTCTAACTGTAACAATGTTCATGGTTATGATGTTTTTTTTAAATAAAATTCCAAATGTTTATTTAAAAGAAAAGAAAATTAGGAATTACTGGCTGGGCACAGTGGCTCACGCCTGTAATCCCAGCACTGAGGGAGGCTGAGGTGGGTGGATGATTAAAGGAGGTCAGGAGTTCAAGACCAACCTGGCTAGCGTGATGAAACTCCATTTCTACTAAAATACAAAATTTTAGCCAGGCGTGGTGGCACATGCCTGTAATCCCAGCAACTGAGGAGGCTGAGGCAGAAGAATCACTTGAACCTGGAAGGGGGATGTTGCACCTGGTGGGTGGAGGTTTCAGTGAGCTGAGATTGCGCCATTGCACTCCATCTTGGGCAATAAGAGTGAAATTCCATCTCAAAAAAAAAAGAAGAAAGAAAAACTAGGAATTACTTTATTATAAAATACACCTAGAAGTCTTGTGTCTATTTTTAAAAAACTAATGTTAAAATTGTGTGCATGGAAATAATTAAGGTACATCATTATTGTAGTTGAAAAGTTGTACATGATAAGACATTCTGATTTTACTGTATGTTTCTACAGAGTGGTCTGTTCCCCATCCTGAGACAAGCATGAATAAAATAAGGTTGAATGTGGCATGTGGTATCACAGTCTCTTAGAATTTGTTTTGTGTATTTTATTGTATTGAGTATCTGTATCCTTGATTATCTTGTTTGAGGAAAAAGGGCAAACAGAACATGGCCCACAAAAACAAAACGAAACAAAGAAATAAAGCTAGTTTTATTTGGAAGTCTTCCTGAGAATTATTCCTGAGGCCTACAGTCTCGGAGTAGTCAAAAACAACCTTCCTCATGGACTGGTTCTGTCAGAGGCATTTGACCCAGAGCAACTCCACTTTGAATACGGTCATAGAGATACTGCTAATAAAACAGGTTGCAGTAAAGAAGCTGGTCTACACCCATCAAAACCCAAGACTGCAATGAGAGTGTCCTCTGGCGGTCCTCACTATTACACTCCCACCAGCACCACGAGAGTGTACAAATGCCATGGCAACATCAGGAAGTTAGCCTATAGGGTCTAAAAGAAGAAGGCAGGAGTAATCCACCCCTTGTTTAGCATATAATCAGGAAATAACCATAAAAATAGGCAACCAGCAGCTCTCAGGGCTGCTCTGTCTATGGAGTAGACATTATTTTGTTTATCGACTTTTTTAATAAACTTGCTTTCACTTTAATTTATGGATTCACCTTGACTTCTTTCTGTGTGAGATCCATGAACCCTCTCTTGGGATGTGAATTGTGACCTTTTTCTGGTAATAGTTCCAGACTGTAGGACTCAGTCTGCAGTCCTTAATAAGAGTTCTGAATAAACCAACTTTAATTGTTTAAAAGCTTATTGTTTTTCTTTAGTCAACAGTATTTAATAAAGCATTTTATGTTTTCAGAAGTCCTTACATTTTATTTTTAATTGCTAAGCCAGACTTACTACCTGTCACTAAGTCCTCAAGGCCTTCATATCCATTGCACAAATCAATGATCTCAGATATAGGTTTTTTTTATTTGGGTAGTTATTTCTATAAAACAATCCTGTAGGCATGCAAAAATGTAAAATTCTTACATTAAATTTGCATTTTTAAATTATTAATGCTGAGAAATTAAGCATAAGAGAATAAGGTGAAATGTCAATTTGGAAATCATGCATGTGTATATTCTGTGTATATGTCAGTTTCCAAATCTGGCCCTAATATAGTTTGACATCTTTCCTGTTAAACCTGGGCTTCATTATTGTTCTTCCAAGATATTCTTACTTGAAGTCAAATCAACTATTTAGATTGATGTATTCAGTCCAATAATCAGTTAAGTTGATTAGTTAGTCCTATGAGGAAATGATTATTCCTAAGAATGTGTAATTTGATGCAGTAGTTTAATAGCTTTAAAGGAACTTGTCAAATTGATATCTTCTTTTACAGATTTTCTTTTCAAGGAGGAACAGAGCAAAGTGATCAATTTGTTGATCAGAGCCAATATGTTACAACATTTAAAACATAATCTTTGACTTTCTTCTTTGCAAAGATAGGGTCTCACTGGGTCATCCAGGCTGGAGTGCAGTGGTGTGATCTCAGCTCACTGCAGCCTCCTCCTTCCAGGCTCCAGCGATCCTCCCCCTCTACCTCCTGAGTAGCTGGAACTAAAGGTGCACGCAACCATGCCAGGCTAACATAATCACTGAGCTCCTAATCCACCACTTGCCCACTGTCACACAGATAATAAGTTAATTAATATATCTCTTCCAGCTCCCTTGTCTTAATTATAGTAATGATATCTAATAATTAATTACAAGGATTATAACAATATAAAGTTCTGATGATTAAAGGAGTAGATATAAAATGATTAAGATGATACAATAAATACTAGTTAGTAGATGAAAGCCCAACATGATCCGAAAAGAGACTTTATTTTCTGTTTTCACAATTTATTTTCTGATTGTAAGAAGGAAATATAGAAATTTATAAATACAGAAATTTATACATATGAAAATGTCTGTAGTTGACTTCATATATTTTCACAAATGTCAACTTTCTAGGTAATATTTGCTTTTAAAGACGTGCAATAAGAATGAAAAATGTTTTGGATCAGGTTCCATAAAATCAGAGCCTAATTCAAGGATTCAAGTGCATGAGGTTTGTTGGAGGTGTGCTTCTCAGAAAACACATATAAGAGAAAATGTGAAGAAAAATTGGGAAGTGGGAGACAGCCAAGCAGAGATCTGGTCTCAGGTAGAACCTAGCCTTGGCTGTATCAACAGAGAAGATATTATGAAGCATAAACCTTACTTGGAGGTCATCCCTGTTGAGTTCCTGGACCAGTCTTTCTTAACCCTACATCAGGCAGCTATTGACTGAGGGCAACAGATGGGACTGGGAATTAACTGCTTGAGAGGCAGCTCCATTCAGAAGACAAATTTCCAAAAAAGAGGCCCCTCTGAGATTTAGCAATCAGATGGGAAATGATAAGATCTGGCGAGATCATGATTTATTTTCTTATAACCTTAATACAGTACCTTGTAGTGATGAGAGTTCAGTGCAGTGCTTAAGAGTGCAGATACTGAAGCAAATGCCAGAATTAAAATTTGGACTCTACCACTTAAGGATTGTGAGGAGCAGGTTAATGAACCTTTCACGTCATACTTTTTTGCAGATATGAAAATACAAATGATATTAGAATAATACTTTTAACATAAGGCAATTTTAAAGGTTAAATAACATTATAATTATTATGAAGATGTGGAGAAAAAAGAACACGTATACTGTTGGTGGAAATACGAATTAGTTTGGCCACTGTGGAAAGCAGTTTGAAGGTTTCTCAAAGATGTGAACATGGAACTACCATTAGGCCCAGCAACTCCTGGCTCCATACCCAAATAAAAATAAATTACTCTACCAAAATGACGCTTGCACTTCTACTTTCATCATAGTGCTATGCACAATAACAAGGATATGGAATTAACCTAGGTGCCCATCAGTGGTGGATTAGATAATGAAAATGCAAAGCTGGGCATGGTGGCTTATGCCTGTAATCCCAACACTTTGGGAGGCTGAGGCAGGTGGATTATCTGAGGTCAGGAGTTTGAGATCAGCTTGACCAACATGGTGAAATCCCATTGCTACTAAAAATACAAAAAAAATTAGCCAGGTGTGGTGGCACATACATGTAATCCTAGATACTTTGGAGGCTGAGGCAGGAGAATCACTTGAATTCAGGAGGTGGAGGTTGTAGTGAGCTGATAGCACACCATTGCACTCCATCCAGGGCAACAGGAGTGAAACTCCATTTCAAAAAAAAAAAAGATAATGATAATATGGGTATATATACATCATGGAATACTACACAGCCATAAAAACAGAGTGAAATCATGTCCTTTGCAGCAACATAGATGCAACGAGAGGCTATCCTCCACTCAGTGTTTAGCTCCTGCTTATAACCAAGAATATGTGGTATTTGCTTAAGGAAATTAATGCAAGAGCAGACAAGCAAATACCACATGCTCCCCCTGACAAGCTGGAGCTAAACAATAAGCACATGAACAGAAAGATGGGAACAATACATGCTGGGCACCACTAACTGGGGAGAGAGTCAGAGATGAGGGTTGAAAAGTTATCTACTGAGCACCATGCTCACTACCTGGGTGACAGATCACTCATTCCTCAAATATTAGCATCACACAATATACCCATGTAATAAACCTGCAATCGTACCCTCTGAATCCAAAATAAGAGTTGTGATCATTAAAAGATAAAAGATAAAATTATCTTTCAATTTTCACTGTAGAGAAATGTCATGATGAATCATTCAAAGAAAACAAGGCTAGATGAGAGGAAAAACATATTACATAGTAGTAAGAGGTAAGTTAATTCATGTAAAGAGTGTAATACTGTTAAAAATTTCATGATATTTGTAGTATATGTCAACATTTTAAACTTTTAAATTTTTCTGTGTTTTTTTTTCCCTCTACTTAAAATAACTATTTACATATGAACATAATTTGGCATTTTATCATAAATAATGCTCCCTCTTAATTATATTAGCTTAAGACCCCACAAAAGCCACAGACATCCTTAGACTTCTAATTCATTCCTCTTCCTATATGCTCACTGTGTTTAGTGTTTTCTCTGTTTGCTTCCACTTTATTAAATGCATTGCTTCCTAGTAACATGCATGTGATGCATTTTGTAGTAATTCAGAAAACCTTTCTGGCATGAAGGAATGAGTTATTTAATTAAAGTATGCATTATTTTATAAACATTTTTCTTTCTCTCTAACCTATTAGACTGGTTGCCTATTAAGGGTTTTTGGAACAAAATTTACGTTGAACATACTAAGTGTTTGATAAATATTTAGTCAATAATTAATGGATTAATAATCCTATAAATCATGGAGTTAAAAAGAAGAATTCAAAACTGCTTGTCCTCAGTTAAACAGTACATGATTATTTTCAATTATCACTTATTATTTTTAAGTATTGATGAACATATGTGAAACTATAGATAAATAAAGGGAAAGTGAATTTGGTATTTCTCACACCCACTGAAAAATATTAAGGCAATAATGAACATGTGTTCATGAAAACTGCTTTAATAACAACGATATAAGCTGTCATGTCATATATCCATAAATACTATTGTATTTAGTTAATTTCTCATAGATAACAACTTTAGCTATTTTCTAATTCATAATTTATTAAATGTTGTAATAAAAAGTAAACTATTATGACTATAATAATAGTATTCTCTTTTATAAAAATTCTTAGAAGAGGAGTTTCTATATTTAAACAAAAGCATTTTTTAATGTTTTAGTTAACTTTTACCAGACGGTGTTCTGGAGTATTGGGCAGTGTTTTACTGTAATTAACTGCGTATCACAATGCTTGCTTCTTTTTAAAATACACGGTCCCTAGTATACATACAAAATACATTTGACGTTTCAATTTAAGATTTTTTTCTGTACTTATGTCTAATATTTTCCTATGGTTTTCTATCTTATATAAATTTATACACTTTCTAGTTCTGCTGTTTATGCTTACCGCTAATCATTCTCAGAATATTAATTTATAAGAGCTCTTATGTATTAACATGTTAACTATTATTACATATCCCAAGTTGTAATATTTCTTATAATTCTCAAAAATAAAAAAGAAAAAAATAATGTTACTCACATATCCCTACCTGATAAATAACTACTTTTCTCTGTTTTTAACAACATATTTCTTTCAATGTATTTTTCATACTCAATGTCTCGTTTTTAATGATTTATTTAATGATTTATTTCATTTATCCATATCTTAATTTATGCTGTGGTAATTACTTCAGATTTATAATAATTCCTGATATTTGGAGGAGCAAATATTATGTTTTCTCTTCTTTAAAAGTATTTCCACCATTCTTACTTCCTTTCTTCACATATATGCTTTAGAATCTACTTATTAGAGTTTTGGTTAAAAATGAATTGACCCTTAGATTAATTTGGGTACAATGAGCCTCATTCTAATGCTAAGTACTTCTGTCTGTATACATGATGCATTTCTTGTTAACTAGCTATTTTTTCTAATTGTCCTCAGTTTCATAATTTTGTTGTATGTGCCTTTCACATTTTGTTGTCTTTTTCTAATTTTTTATATGTTTTCCTGAAATTAAAAAATATATCTATTTAAATCACCAAGTTGTTTATAAAAACTTAGTAGAATTTTTTTTATATTGATCTTGTATCCTAAAAGATCTCTAGTTTTACGTCCCTAAATTTACTGATACATCCTTTCGAATGTTCTACATTTTTTATGTTCTATGTCCTCTTTAAAAATCTGAGCTTTCTTTCTTTGTTTTTTTATTTGGTATTATTTCTTCCTTTTGCATTACTACACTGTCTGGGATCTTCCATTTAGTGTTGAATCAAAATTATGATAGTTGAGATCTTTGTCTCTATTATTGTTTCTTGGTATGTACCACTGTCATCTTTATAAAAACAGAAATTTAATTTTGTTTATTTTCTGTAGTATACTATTTCATTAATTTTTGTTTTTATCTTTATTACTTTTTTTCTTTTACAATTTTCCTAACTTCTTAGTATGGACCTTAGTTCAATAAGTTAAAACCTTTCTTAACTAGTATTTGCCTCTATAATTACATAACTTCTTTTAGCAGCCTTGTATCAGTGTTCATGTGTATTTCTTTTTTACTATTTAGTTAAAATATTTTAACATTTCAATTAGAATTTTTTGACTACTTGTTTATTTAAGAGGATATTTTGTTCACTTACCAAATTATAGGTCTTTTCCAGTTACTTACATTGTTGTATGCAGTATTACAATATTATTTTATGAGAAACTGCATCATTCCTAAATATGCTAGGGTTGGTAGAGCTGTATAGTAATCTGTACTTTTATTATATTTCTAAGCCCTACACTAAGCTTTGGACACTTTACCTTCATTATCCTCACCCTTGCAAATACCCTATTACGTTCTATATTTTGATTAAATATACAATGTAAGTTTCACGTGGTAGTCTTATTATTTATATAGTCTTAGTGATTTATGTCTATATAGGTATAGATACATATACTTATATATAATTTATATAAATATAATGTGAATGTATACATTTATGAAAAATATAAATATATGTTTCCAAAGCAGTATGCCAGTGATAATATTGCTTTAAGATTGCATATTTTATGTGTTTGCTATGAAAATAATCTATTTATAAGTTCATGATTTTTATATTTAATGGAGATCACTGGATTTCTTAATTTTATAGATTGGTATTTTTCACAAATTTTTGAAAACTTAAGCTATTATCAACTTAGTATATTACTTCGGTCACATCCTTTATTTTGTTTCATCTTGGGAATCCACCTGCATGTGTTTTTTCTTCTGTAACTCTCATTGTCTATTAAATCTTATCGTTCAAGAACCAGCTCAAAAATCACTATGTAGAAAATGTTCCTTGTATTCTCATTTATAGAAAACTTTAAATCCAATATAGTGACTTGTTTATTTTTCTACTTGCCAGTTATTAGTTCTCAGTCGATTGTAGGAGAACAAAAATTATGTTTTGTTTTTCAACTTATTGAGAGAGCCTAAGAAATGCAGTTACACATCACTAAATAAATACAGATTAGATAATATTTAGGTGAAAAAGACAATAAAATACTATATACCTCAAGAGATAATTTTAAATTCCAGTTCTACCATTTAATAAATTTGTGTTATTAATTAGCAAATCACTTATTGTTTGGGCTCCAGTTTCTTTATCTATAAAGGTAAGGTTAATAATAACTACATCAAATATTGTGGTAAGTTTTACACTAACATTCATGTGTTATTCAGTAAAATTTCTGAAACATGAGTAAGGCTTTATGTAATTTTATCCAGCACTAGAATAATATCACACAAGTATACATTGAGAAAATTGTCATTTAATAAATTTTGAGATATAATCAAAATTTATATCCCTGTCTTAAACTTGTAGGTTATTTTTGGAAGTATTAGTTTTAACAAACTCACCAAATTAATATATCTATTACAGGTGGTAAAACAACAGATTTATTTTGAAAAGTGTAATCTTAGCAGTTTCATAGACTAGATTAAACTTTTACCAGTATATGCCTTTATGATAGCTCAGAAACATGTTTCAAGCTTTCATCTATTTTCTTGTAACAAACATTATCATTTTAAGCAGGCTTTTTTTTTCAGTAGTACTCCAAGAGTTATTTCTGAGGTCAATATAACAGTATTCAGAGATTTAAAAGTGCATTAGAATCCCAAAGTTATGTTAACATTATGAATTTCTGTAGAGTAAAAATTCTATAAAGCAAGACTGAAGTTGCCATTAAAACTAG
Organism: Cheracebus regulus; assembly: GCA_963574635.1. Lineage (NCBI taxonomy): Eukaryota > Metazoa > Chordata > Mammalia > Primates > Pitheciidae > Cheracebus > Cheracebus regulus. The sequence goes on from CAUYQU010061669.1 coordinate 12,861, forward strand.
ACTCTGCTTAGCGTTTTCTTGTTGGTTGCCGTGTGAAGAATAGAAAGTTTGGCACAAGAGAGCTGAGGAAAAAAAGCTTGTGGTTATAATAATGCAAGTAATTATCAGTGTCAGAATAGCAGCAATAAAAATACGCCATCAGGAAAAATGAGTCAGTGATGGGATTTATCAGCTCAATAGGCATGTAAATCCTAGTTGTTTTCGTGACATATTTTTACACAAACAGGAAACATATTTTGTGGTGAAAATTTTAATTAATTTGTTTTTGGTCAGGCTATATTCCTTTCCAAATTTAAAAACATAAGCAATTAGAATACTTAAAATTAATTGTAATTGTTGACATTGTTTACTACCCATTTTAAAATGCCAACGATTGTAATCACTGAATTCTTTCCATGCTAATATAGCCATGCTGAGAAATTCCATTTATAACAATAAATGGAATGAGTTTATGTCAATAACCTCATGACCAGGGGTCCTCAGTGCCTGGTTCATAGACCATTACTGATTTTTGGCTTGTTAGTAACCTGGCTGCACAGCAGGAGGTGAGGGGACATCGAGCATTACTGCCTGAACTCTGCCACCTGCAGTCCTGGCATTGGATTCTCATAGGAGCACAAACCCTATTGTGAATTGCACACGCGAGGGAGTGTGCATATTTTCTATGCCTCTTTATTGCCTCCCTGTTTTAAATTCTAACTAAGGCCATTAAACCACAAATTGAAAATTTTATCTTTCTCTTATAATCTTAAATCCTTAATGACCAATTTTTAAATTATAATTTATTTCTTCTACCTAAATGAATTAATAGAAAACATAATACCTTAAAAAAAAAAAAGGAAGAAATATAAGGACCAATTAGCCAGCCACAGTTACAGTTACAAACTGCCTTCCTGCTTTATTTCTCAAAGAATTTAAACATTTTGGTCATCCACATCTTCAATAGTTTGGGTTGCTTTAACAGCTTTCCACACACTGGGTGGCTTCAACAACAAACATTGATTTCTTGCGGTTTTGGAGGCTGGGAAATTCTTGATCAAGATGCACACAGATCTGATGTCTGATGAGGGCCCATTTGCTGACTTCCAGATGGATTTCTTCTCATTGTATTCTCACATGGACAAGAACAGAGAGACAGAGAAAGAGAGACTGCATGAGCGCTTTTTGTTTGTTGTTTGTTTTTTCTTTTTGAGACGGAATCTTACTCTGTCCCCAGGCTGGAGTGCAGTGTTGCGATCTCGGCTCACATCCTCTGCCTCCAGGGTTCAGACGATTCTCCTGCCTCAGCCTCCTGAGTTGCTGGAACTACAGGCTCCTGCCACCACGCCCAGCTAATTTTTTTGTTTTAGTAGAGACAGGTTTCACCATGCTGGCCAGGACGGTCTGGATCTCCTGACCTCGTGATCTGCCCGCCTTGGCCTCCCAAAGTGCTGGGATTACAGGCGTGGGCCACTGTGTCCAGCATGCTCATGTTTCTTTTGCAGGCACTCATCCCATTCACAAGGGCTACACTCGTATGACCTCATCACCTCCCAAAGGACCCAGCTCCTCCTACCATTACGGTAAAGGTGAAGATTTCATCATAGGGCTTGAGAGGGGACATAAACATTCGGTCTGTAACGCTCTGTGTCAGTGTCCACTCTTGTATCATGCCTTCCACGTTCTTTCTCTCCCTAGTATGCCAAATCTGGAAAGACAAAAAACAAGAACTAATAAGGCATTTTGTCCCATGTAAACTTCCTGTAGGCATGTCCCTGCTGCTTTTGCTCTCGGAGACCCTCTTTTTCTCATGGAAATAATTGTCCTTTTCTCAAAACTTTGTCTTCTCTGTAAAGCTATTCTGCAGAGGCTTCCGATTTCTCAAAGATCACAGCTTCTCTGATATTCCTTTTTGTCACTCTCAGTTCATGCCTCTATTTCCACAGAACATTGCAATATCAGAAAGAATGAAGTTGAGAGTGTGAGACAGTTTATACAACATACTCACAAAAAATAATGGTTTCTAGCAGTCACTGAGAATCCTGTTTGTCTAATTTACAGTGAAATTCAGGACCCAGCTGCTACTAGCTGTTAAGACACAATTGTTCAATGTTAAGGTGTTTTGTGAGCTCTTAGTGAGTTGGGAGTAGTTACATGATGTGCATGCTACAAATAAGGATGCCTATACTCACCACTCACAACTGGTTGTTGAACCACCGCTGACCTTGGGACATGTCGTAGGCTACTTAGTATAGAAATGTTAAGATTCCTAGAAGTCCTTTAACTTAGCTGAGTGGGTATACTAGACAATACCAAAATTCTTTACAGGGTCTTAAAAACAGGTCTTAGAGTCTCATCCTTAATTAAATCATTGCATAAAGACCCATTCTTTCTTTGGACATCTTTTTTTTTTCCTCCTTTATTCAGAGATTGGGGAGAAGAAACAGTTTTATTTTTCAACTCAAAAGGTACTGTTTGCAACCCAGAGGGTGCCAACCAACACTTTATTCTTTCTGCCACGGCAGCCCCCAGCCAGATTCACAAGCAATTAAATAAATTTTTCCATGTTTCCAAGTTACTGAAGGAATATTTTTTTCCAAATTTCTGCCAATACAAAGCAGGTATGCTTTTCATCTAACCCTGAATAATAATTTTCTCAGCCCATTGCCAGCCTCTACCGTCTTGTCTGTGTCCTTTCAATCTCCATCTGCCACATAATCCCAAAGCCAGTGCCACACATTTTATTCTTACAGCAGCGTCCCAACTTTGCTACCAGTTTTAGTCATCCATTACGTGAAAACCAATTCAATACCTTAGTGACTTAGAGCAGCAGTAGTTTATTACCTCTCATGATTCTGTGAGTTAGCTGAGTGATTCTCTGGTGGTTTTACCTGGTGCCAGGTATGGCAGTTAATACTGAGTGTCAACTTGTTTGTTCCCAGGTGTGGTGGTTAATACTGTGTGTCAACTTTATGAGATTGAAGGATGCAAAGTATTGATCCTGGGTGTGTCTTTGAGGATATTTCCAAAAGAGATTACATCTGAGTCAGTGGGCTGGGGAAGGCACATCTGCCCCTCTAAAATAACCCTGACTAATACACCAGATACTCTAGAGTTAGGCTGGGATGAAAGGTTCAAGGTGGTTTTATTCATATCTTTAGCAGTTGGTGCTCCCAGTTAGCAGGTGTGCCTTGGTTTTCTTCCATGTGACTTTCATTGTCTAATACAAAGTTCAGCATTTTTTTCCACAAAGAGCCAGATGGTAAATATTTTGAGATTTGTGGGCTACAAGGTCTGAAATGCAACTTCTCAGTCCTCCCATGGAAATGTGAAAACAGCCATAGAAAATGTATAAACAAATTGATTGTGGCTATGTTTCAATAAAAATGTATAAAAACAGAAAATTCCAGACTTAACATGTTTCCTCAAAATGTATATGTTGCTATCATAACTCACAATGTAGTGGTATTAGGAGGCGGAAATTTTGGGAGGTGATTAGGTCCTGTGAGTGGAGCTCTCAGGAGTTTGTTTTATAAGAAGATACTCCAGAGAGCTTCCTCATCCTTCTGCTACGTGAGGACAGAGTGCGACAATCACTATGCACCAGGAAATGAGTCTTCACCAAACACAGAATCTGCTAGCACCTTGATCGAGAACTGCCCAGCCTCCAGAGCTGTGAGAAATGTTTGTTCTTGAAGCCACCCACTCTGGTAGTTTGTTATTGAAGCCTAAACTCACTAAGAAGCTAAGACAGATAGCAAGCCGGATTTGGCCAATGGGCTGTACATTTCTTCTTGCTGCTCTGGTGGGCTACTCTGACCTTACTTACGGTTTGGAGGCAGCAATTCAAGAGAAAAATCCCTGATGCCTAATTCCTTTTTAAACTTTCTTTATATAACACACTATCCCATTGATTTACTCTCTCTGTCTTTGCCTCTGTCTCGTTCTCTGTCTGTCTCTCTGTCTCTCTGTCTCTCTCTCTCTCTCTCTCTGTGTGTGTGTGTGTGTGTGTGTGAGAGAGAGACATACTACTGAATATACTTTTTTTTTGAGAAAATAGTTTCACTCTTGTTGCCCAGGCTGGAGTGTAATGGCGGGATCTCCACTCACTGCAACCTCCGCCTCCCATTTTCAAGCGATTCTCCTGCCTCAGTCTCCCGAGTAGCTGGGATGACAGGAAACTACCTTCATGCCCAACTAATTTTTATATTTTTAGTAGAGTCAGGATTTCACCATGTTGCCCAGTCTCTCTCGAACTCCTGACCTCAGATGATCAGCCGGCCTCAGCCTCCCAAAGTGCTGAGATTACAGGCATCAGCAACCATGCCCAGTCTATATATACTAATACATAGAGCACAAAATGTTCTGGATAACTTACTGTCATTATTTATTGGCAAAAGTCTAACTCTAATCAGCCCTTCCTACACATGTATCCCAGACCTTAAATAAAACAAAATATTAAAATAAATCTCAATATTATGCCTACTATAAAATCAAAATTGTGGCCCATTAAATCTTTAGATTTTTTTTTCTAATGTTATGTGGAAACAATAATATATTATTTTTATGATTTCCTGTGAGACGAGTTGGGAAGCTCTTTTTGCAAATAGCTAAGGAATAAATACTTTAAGATTTACAGAATGTATGCTCTCTGTTGCGCATTTATGTTTCTTGTTTTCATATTTTATAACTCTTTGTAAATGTAAAAACCATTCTCAGGCCTTAAGCTATACAAAATCAGGTTATAGATTGAATGTACATTGCAGACTATAGTTTGCCAAACCTATACAATTAACAGTAATTTTAATTCACATTTTTAATTACCTCAGTTTAGCTCAACAAAGCAAGACCAGTATGCCCCTTATTATAAATATATATATATAATAAGACTATACACTATATTTATACACACACATGTAAATACATTTATTTTAATGAATATATAATACATATATATTACATATTATATATATTTATAATAAGGAGGATATATACACTATACACACATATAAATGCATATATATGTATGTGTGTATTTACATGTATAAAAATACATGCATATATATGTATTTATATATGTAAAAGAATATAAAAATACACACATATATATGTGAAAGAAAGGCCAGTAGCCTCCTCATCATAAATATGTATACATAATATATATATATATATGTATTTATCATGAGGAGGCTACTGGCCTTTCTTTTTTGAGCTAAATTGAGGCAACTAGAAATGTGGATTAAAATTACTGTTAATTGTACAGGGTTGGCAAACTATAGTATGTAAAGTACATTCAGTCTGTAACCTGGTTTTGTATAGCCTAAGAACTGAGATTGTTTTTTACATTTACAAAGGGTTATAAAGTACATAAATGAAAAAGATATACAACAGAGAACATATGTTCTGTGTGTATAAAATATACATATATATATATTCTATTATTGCTTTACTTACACTCAGTGTCTTAGTCCATTCAGGCTGCTGGAACAAATGACCATAAGTTGAGTAACTTCTATGAGCATTGATGCAACAGTCTTTGGCCAAATATTACCAACTCTGTTCCTGTAATATACAGAGGATAATACACCATGACCATATCCATTTTATTCCATTAGCTCGAAATTGGTTTATTAATCAAAAAGACAGTATAATTGAGCACATTAAGGAAAACTTGGAGAAAAATAATATAATTATCTCAATAGGAGAGTACAAAAAAAGTCAGCTATGAAATCTATTTATGATTTTAAAAACCTCAGCAAACCAAGAATAGAAAGATCATTATCTGAATAAAAGTTGAAAACATATATCCATCATTATACTTAAGTTTAAAATTTCAAACCTTTCTTGTAAGTTTAGCATGTAGCAAAGATGTCTGCTCTTACCAATCCTAGTAACATTTTATTGGAAGTCACAATCAGTGCAATTTAACAACACAAAATGCAAAAAGGAAGAAGCACAAATGTCTTTCTGTGCAGAATTTATGGTGGATATATTAAAAATCCTTAAAAAATAGAAACAAAATCTTGTAGTGAATTTCATTCATCTGCTGTGTACATGTTTAACATAAAGTTCATTTAATTTCTGTAGATTATTAATATACCTTTGGAACATAAATTTTTAAAATGATATTTATATGGCAAGTAAACAACCTTTGTGTATATGTTCAAATGATGTTTGATAGCAGTGCCAAGCCTATTCAATGAGGAAATATATGTCTCCTCAACAATTGTTAGGAATACTGATATCCACATGCAAAAAAAAAAACAATAATAAAGCTGGACTCTTACTTTATACTATTAAAAAAATAACTAAAAACTGTTTAAATACCTAAGCATAAAACCTAAAACTAAAATATTCTTAGAATTAAATATAGGGAAAAAGTCTTATGGCATTTCATTTAGCAATGATTTATTTAATATGACTCAAAAAACTTAGGCAGGAGAAGTAATCCTAGACTATATCAAAATTGTAAACTTCTGTGCATCAAAGGACACAATGAACAGAGTGAAAAGGCAGCATACAGAATGGCAGAAGGTATTGGCAAACCACATATTTATAAAGGAGTTAAAATCTAGAATGTATAACAAACTCCTTTAACTCAACAACAAAAACCAGATAATCCAATTTAAAAAAAATGAGGAAATGATGTTATAATGGTACCTCAATGTTTTAACATAGCTAAAAATGAGCACAGGTCTCTTCTAAATTATTTTTCTCCTAAATTTTAATATATCTCTTAAGTCTTTTACACAATTACTCAAGTAAGTCAACTAAAAACGGTTCTTTATTTTTCCATTTATTTGACTCATGTTCAATTTGTAAAAATATCTTACATATACAGGGAGAAAAAAAGTGACAGAAAGAGAAAGAAAGGGAGAGAGGGAAAAAGGGACAAATATGTTTGTTTATGTATATAAAATAATATATATATCTCTGTTTGTGTCAAGCAATGCTTATAGATAATCAAGATACATTCTAGTAAAAAGTACCAAATATTTAATAATATTAATATATTTTATTTTCAGTGAATTAAATGTGATATAATTTTTAAATTAAGTTGAAAATTATAAATACCATGCAGGAACTAACAATAATCAATCAAATTAAAATGTAATTTCACTGATTATTGACATTTTTAGAAGAGTCAAAATAATATGACATGCTTTCCTCACAATTCCATAGATATACAAATATATCTGGACCTTCATATTTCCAGAACAGAAACTATCTATATAGAATTACCTAATTCTAGATTAATTAAGTGATCAGCTTTTGTAACAAATGCAATATACCATGCAATTCTGCATACTTCTAGGTCTCAAGGTAGCTAGAAGCCATTTCACATGAAAGTAAAATTTTGTTGTGGCAATATGTGAAGCAAGATAATTACTGCTCAATAATGCAGAAAATAATTTCTATTACCAGCATAAATTCTAGACTAGCACCTGAAGCTGATTTTTTCACCCTCTGAAATATTAGTACGGTTTACACATTAGGCTATGGTGAAATAGCATTAAGAAAATTGCTAGGCTCCAAAACATAAAAATAGATTTAATTTACACCTGTGTTACATGCCTTCTATATTTCCTTCTGTTTAGTGTGGTTGAGAACATGAAACTATGCAATTATCCTGTGATACCATTTTTATGGACACAAATTGCATAGAAAAAGTTAACTTTTTCTAAAATTTAATGAAACGTTTATAAAAATGATAAGTCCAATTCCTATTTGGTATACATTTTGGTTTCATTTTTTTTTAACATGAACTGTTTCTCACAGAGGTAGCAAGAAAAATAATGAAACCGAAATGATGTATTGAAATTACAAAGATAATATATATGAAATAATTTCAGAATGTGTTTAAACTAAAAGCTTTTTTTGTAGTTGTGAAACATAAATTTGCAGAAAAAATGAATAGTTTTTAGTTTCAGTTTTCAACTGCACTATCCTTAATTCACAGACGCATTTAACACATATTTAACTAATCATACTTCATCTTTTCACACGTTCATATCTTCATGAAATTAACACTCTAAGAATCATTTGTTATTTCAATTATTCCTTTGGGCACTGTAAAGGTACTTGCAAGTGATTTCTCTTTTATTCCCCCATTATAGGATATATCACTTTAAGGAGATAAGGGTTCACAAACTAACTGATTTAGAGGTTTAGATCAGAGGTGTATCTTTGTATATGTATATATATATATATATATATGTGTGTGTGTGTGTGTACCTTTATATATATACGTACCTTTATATATATATATATATAATATGTGTGTGTGTACCTTTATATATATATACTTTTATATATATATATACACATATATATACTTATATATATACATATATATACTTATATATATACTTATATATATATACACATATACATGTGTGTATATATAGAGTGTATCTTTGTATATGTATATATATATGTGTGTGTGTGTACCTTTATATATATATATGTACCTTTATATATATATATAATATGTGTGTGTGTACCTTTATATATATATATACTTATATATATATACACACATATATATATACTTATATATATACTTTTATATATATATACATATATATGTGTGTATATATATATAGAGAGAGAGAGAGAGATGGTGTTTTGCTCTTGTTGCCCAGGCTGGAGTGTAATGGCACAATCTCAGCTTATTGCAACCTGTGCCTCCCAAATTCAAGCAATTCTCTTGCCTCAACCTCCCAAGTAGCTGGGATTACAGGCATGCACCACCACACTTGGCTAATGTTTTTTTTCTATTTAGTAGTGATGGGGTTTCACCATGTTAGTCAGCTGGTCTCAAACTCTTGACCTCAGGTGATCCACCTACTTGACCTGCCAAAGTGCTGGGATTAAAGGTGTGTGCCACTATGCCCAGCCCAATGTACCTACATTCTTATAAGTAAAGGTCAACTCATGAGATACTCCAGTGTTACAGCTGCTGTTGTTGATTTTGCAACTGCTGATCCGGAATTCTGCTGCTGTGAGAACTGCAGGTGATAGTTGTTATTATATAACCTTTGATTCAAGAAAAAAAAGGATTACATAAAATTTATATTATATAGAAGAATTATATATGTTTTTATAAAATACATATAAATGTAGTGTTTGTATATATATGTAATGTGTATATAGATACGTACAATTTTAAGCAGTATGCTTTACCTCCTTTCATAGCACCAAACTGAGAAACAGCACAATCATCAGCATTCCTGTATTGTCTATTGAGAGCTCCCAAATTGAGCATCTTTATCCATTCACCCTTAGGTTTTGAATAAATCTTTTGGGTATCAGTACATGATAGAAAAATGTTTTGAACGTCAGTGAATGTTGATAGTTCAGCATTTTCCAAAAAAATAAAAACGAGAGAGAGAGAGAAAGAGTAAAGAGCATAAATTGGTTTTTAAGTCTCCTGGTTTTCACTAATAATTTTTGCCACTGCTTCTGTTTTCAAGCAAGTAAAGCTGAGGAGGTACTGTCAGATTCTTGTACAGAAGAAAAGAACTGAAAATAATGAAGACAATGGCAAAAGAAGTTACCATTTCCCAGAGGAGAAACACTGCTGTAAAAGGAGTTTATATGTTTTAGCTGTGGTGTTAATTTTAAGTCAGCATGAGTCATAACTGAGATCAGCAGAACGGCAGTAATGGTATCACAAAGAAGTATGAAATGAAAAAAATCTTAGTACCTTATTCTAAAAACTGAGCAAAAATTTGCTTTTTAAATGGGATAGCATGTGTTCATATATACATTAAAATATGAGAAATACTTCCTGAAATATCATTAAAAATGTCATTGAATAAATATTTTATTCAATTCTAATATGAATCATATGTCTATTTATATCGTTGGTGTTACAAAGTATGAAAGTTCAAACTATAATTTGCACCTATAACAGCAAACAAAAATGTGTCATTGCCATATGCTTATGAGTATGTCCCTTAATAACTACAAGTGACAGCTACAGTTATTATTTAACATATTTTAATGATAATAACTGAACATATGGTTTTTATAAGCAATTATTATCTTGGTATATGTCCCTGACTTTAATCAGTTTATATATCAATATATATGATAAAATAATATATATCATAAAACAGAAAAATAATCATAGCCAATATATCACCAAAGAATTGATAGTAGAGAAAATTTAAAACTTTGTTCATACAAAAGATGAAAACTATGTAGTTATTGCTGAAGGTCTTTTCCATCAAGTTATTCTGACTCATTTGTCCTTGGTGTCCATAAGCCACGTTGGCCACAGAAATAAGTCAAACTTCACTCTGGCAAAGCGAATGATTTATAGTTTTCATCCTGAAATTTAATACCTGAAAGTGATTGCACTGTCACAATAAACCATTCTCAGACCATCCCTCTCATAGAATGCCATATACCAATTGTTTATTTTTACAACAAAAGCTATTTAAAGTTTTGACTCAACTAATAATAGTTCTCTGAAACAGTGAATCTAAGAAGAACCATCTTTAGTTTTTACAGTGGAAACTATTAAGTTTTGAGAGAATGCCCTTACTTTAAAGCACACTTTCTACTCCAGATGCCATATAGCTATTATTATTTCAGTGACTGGAATGCAAATAGACACAACACTAAGTTCCATTCTTTCATCCCATACTGTCAATGGAAAAGAGTAAATCCTGACATAAACTCTTAGGTAAGATCAGTAATCCCTTCCCCAGAGGAATATAATGTATACAGGTGCATGTTTCCCACCTGAACATTTCTAGGGAAATATGAATCATTTTGACATTGTAAAAAGACAGGAATGAAATTCAAAACCACAAATTTTATTATTCTTCTGTAACAATTTTTCAGCAAGTATACTTCAGAAAGTGCACAGCTCTTTATTATACTCAAAAGAGGATGGTTTAAATAATAAAATGATCACTACCATGTATTATAGCTCATCTCTTTTTATCAGTTACAGTCATAATATTAGCAATACACTTAAGTCAAAACTGTTCATTTTTAAAGTCCCCATGTTCTCAAAAACAGTTCTTGAATTAACAATGTTTAAAAGGAAAGTGAACCATTATAATAATACCCGACCTATATTAATTTGACAGAGGAAATTGAAAAGTGAAGATAATTTGGGGTTATGAGAAACAGCTGAAACTGAAAACCAGCTACTTTCCAAAACACATTTTCATCCAGGAGTATTGAAAAGGGGGCAGCCACTGAAGCTGTGAGGTAGTTGCAATCTGTAGAACATGCCTAGGTAAAGAATTCCTCCTCCTTACGGCTGCATCTACCCAAAGTCTATTGTTTGTAGAGGCATAAGCAAGAAAAAATATTCAAAGATAAGAGTTCATGATAGCAGGAAGTGTTAATCTGTGAACTTGGGAAGAGCTGTTCACATCAAGGGTGCTATCTTTCTCTTGGGACAAATTTCCACGGTTAGTTTTGCCTCAAGGATTCCAGTGGGCGCACAGCTCCAATAGCATGGAGGGACCGTTCTGAGTCACGAGATTATGAACCCAAAGTTCAAAGTCCCGAATTTTCTTGTCGTTCCCAGAAGATTCAAACCATAAAAAGCTTTCTTTACCTGGTGAAAATACACTGTAGCATGATCTACTGCTATAACATCAGCCCCCTTGTGTAGGAAAGCTTTTATACAACTAGAAAACATGCATTGATTTAATTGTCTTCCCAAAAATGTGGGACCAAGCGTTGGTTATAAATTACTTTAAACAATTTCAGTATCAACTGGTTTAACATGAAAATCTGACAAAGTATTTTCCTGGTATTTATTTAATTAATTTTGTTCTACTTGAATTAGCAGTTTTATACAAGGATATTTGTTTTTTGTTTTTGTTTTTGTTTTTTCCCTATGGTTTACGATGACTTAACATATTAATTGTAATTGTGATTGGTAACATACACTTAGACAATCGAATTTTAGAAAACCCATAAAATTTTGGAATGTACTAGTATTATTCACAAAAATAAAACCTAAAGAAGGTTGAACATTCCTTTGGTAATCCTATGTACCTAAACATGCCATATAATCCTGTTTATGTCTTTCTTGGATGTTTTCAGGGGCCCTCTGATCCATCCAGAAAGCCAGGCATTAGGAAAGGTAATTTTAAAACTAAAAGTTGATCTTGGAATTCCAGATTGCCGTAATTATTTATTTTGCCAAAATGATGACTCTGAAATTTTAAAGAAGTAAGAAACCTTTATAATCTTTAAACAACAACAAAAACCCCACATTCTACTGTTGTTACACACCTTACATGTTAAGCTGTTTCTAGCAGTCTCAATTGCATCCTACAATGATGAGTCTTAGCAATTTTAACTTGAATGTGAAACCTGGTAAGTTATGTTCTGACAAGCTTTGACTGCTTCCAGTACAGCTAGGGCATGGCCAGCTCCACATTTCCCGAGGTCTTACCCAGCTGGAAATCAGGCAAGTTAAACAATTTTCAAAATCCAAAGAAGCAGTTTATAACCTTAAATCATTTAGCAAATCTAATACTTGAACAGAACTTAGACCACGTTTACATTTTGAAGACATTGTATTTTGCCAATAATCTTTAAAACCATCTTTATTTCCCAATGATTACTCAAGTCCCACGAACTAAATAAAAGGTATCACATTTTTCACTTATCTGACAAAATATTTGATTTAAGCTCTTATTATTATTATTATTTATTATTATTATTTGATGGGGACTTTCGCTCTTGTCGCTCTGGCTGGAGTGCAGTGGCACAATCTTGGCTCACCACAACTCTGCCTTCTGGGTTCAAGAGATTCTCCCACCTCATTCTCCTGAATAGCTGGAATTACAAGCATCTGCCACCACGCCTAAGTTTTGTATTTTTAGTAGAGATGGGGTTTCTCCATGTTGGTCAGGCTGGTCTCAAACTCCTGACCTCAGGTGATCTATCCGCTTCCCTCTCTCAGAGTGCTAGGATTACAGGCGTGAGCCACCATGCCTGGCAGACAGTTTGATTTTTATATTAGACAGTAAACTCCAGATTCCTAACAATGATGGGGCCAAGCAGCACTGCAATGGTGAGAGAAAATTCTAAGGAGCGGTAATACTAGACCTCAGAACCTCTGCCCACGAGCATCCTCTTTGGAGTGGTTGGGGTCCACAGAACCCATGGAACATCCTCCTGTGGGGTCCAGTCTCAAAGTGCCAGATGTCTCTGACCTTAGGTGGATGCCACATGCAACTTTTCTCCTCCAGAGCATACTATGAGCTTTAGAAGAATGCCCATAAACTGTAATGAGAACTGGATGCTGGGTGGGCCATTTTGTTCCTTAGCCAGTTTAGTACAGTAAGGGAAGAATTTAAGATAAAAAATGAAGGTTTAAGTCCCCTGAAACATGTGCAAGTCTGCTTCAAGCTGTACCCCGTGTAGGGATCAGGGACCATACACAAAAAAGATTTTTAAAAAGTTCTTCCCTCTTTGGGGCAGGGAAATTATTTCCATTTATTCCTAGGCCCTCAAGTACAACTGGGTAGTGACCTCAGCCAATTGCCCTCAATTTCCAAGGCTCACTAGGAAACAGCTGCAGAAAGACTGAAAAAGAAAGAGAAAAACAACAACAAAACATGAAAAGAAAAAAACCCAGGTTTCTTAAGTGAGTTCAAACTCCGTGGTGGTCAGTTTCCTCCACATGGAAACCCCTTAGTTTCACTGGCCACTGCCAGAAACCTGCAGTTGCTTTCAAGTTTAGAAGCTGCCTACTAAGGGTCCTGGGTTGGGAAGGAAAAAAGAAAGAGATTCCCTTGTATGAAGCAGAAAGGAAAAGAAGAAAAGAGAAGAATAAATTACGAATTTGGGGCTTACCTCTTCCTCTGAGCTGGTTCCCCAAAATATGTTAAAGGTGGGGACTGTCTAGGTTCTTGGTGTCTTGAACAAAGAATTGGACAAAATGTACAAACAAGGAAGGGACAAAGGAATTTGTTGAAAGGAAAGTACAGTCCACAGTGCAGGAGCACGCCCAAGCATAGAAGCTCAATGGCCCTAGTATAGAGTTTTGTGGAGTTTGAATACCCCCTGGAGGATTCCATTGGTTACTCTGAGTATGCCCAACGTAAATGGAGAGGATGAAGTAAGGTTACAGAGTCATTGACTTGGTGTATACCCTGTTGAGAAGACATTTCCTCTCATAGCTGACGTGTAAGTCAGTGTTATGTTTCCTACCTCCAGATCCTATTTTCCTGCCTCAATTCTGGTGTGTGTGTGTGTGTGTGTGTGTGTGTGTGTTTGTGTATGTGTGTGCGTGTGGGAATGTTCATTGTCACATAGTCCACTAATACCTAATCAGTGTCATACTGCTAAGACAGTACTGTTCACGAACTTTCCTGAAATGCTGCCTCGTTTGTCCTGTTTGTTTCTACTTGCTTTCATCTGTTTACAGTTGATCATTTTAGCTTTATTTTAAATTTTATAGTTTCCTTCAGAGGATTAGTAAGATTATTCATACATTCATGACTATACATGCAGTAGGCTCAAAAAGAGGTAAACTCAAAAGCAAGTTCAAGCATTTTGAGTTTCTTTCAATATAGACAATATAATAAGACCTATAATAAATGACTTGTATCTCTTATCAACTTTTACTATATCCACTCTCCCAATCTTTTTGATTTATGTATGTATCTATAGAATTATTTTTCAAAAGTTTATATATGCACAACTAAAAAATGCCTTACCCTTCTGTATTAAAGGTTAATAATGTTTTAATTAATAATCATATGAAATTACCAATTGTATTTATCGTTTAGAATAAATGTGTAAGAAAATTGATTAAAATAAATTGTTATAAAGTCATTAGAGGAAGTAAAAAATCAGTGTCGTTTAAATGATGTTCAAAGCCAAAACTAATGCATTTTTTTATTTTTTAGTAATTTCATTTTTATCTCTTCAAAGAGACATGCATTATTTGTTATCTTAATGGCATCTCTGGAACACTGTGAATCACTGTCTATCCTTATTAAATCTATTTTCACTTAGAGTATTCTTTAACTCTTACCGAAATTGATGGCTAAGATTAACAGCTGAATAACAGCATTTGGTGGATATATTAGATTTGGTAAAAAGAGGTCAAGACTGTTTAATAAGCAATAGAAACAAAGAAAATAAATCCACAATCCAATGTTAAAGGAGTCTGGGAAGAAACAGTATTTGCTTGATATTAAATGCTGAAATGAGGTCAGTTACTGACAATAATCTAATCTATTTGCATATTAATTCATATCATTTTACTCCTAATAAAAATAGTAAAATTATTTGCTAAAACTACATTTTATTTTAGAACAATTTTGGATCCACAGAATTATTGAGAACATGGTATACAGAATTTCTGTGTAATCTACCGATTTATCCCTATTAATTTCTTATATTACAATAGTATATTTGTAACAATTAATGAACCAAGATTGATGTATTTTTGTTACTGAGTATATGTTACTGTGGTTTTCCTGTTTTTTCACAATGTCCTTTTGTTTTTGTCGTTTCAGGATTCCATCCAGGATATGACATTACATTTAGCTATATGAGGTCTTCTTAGGTTCCTCTCAGCTGTGACAGTTTCTGAGACTTTCCTTGATTTGCATGATATTAAAGGTTTCAAGGAGTACCAGTCAGGTATTTTGCAGAATAGCCTTCAATTAACATGTAATTGACTTTTTTTTTCTCGTGATTAGACTGAAGTAATATCTGTGGGGGGAGAAAAAGTGTCATTCTTATCACATCATATCAAGCATATGCACTATAATTATTATGTATTATTTTTCATGTTGACTTCAATCTCCTGGTTGAGATAGTGTTTGGCAGGTTTCTCCAATGTTGAGTTACTTTGTTCCTCCTTCCCTACAGAGAAAGCATTATGTGCAGCCCAATAAGGAGTGAGGAGTCATGTTCCACCTGGATAAGAGCAGAGTATCTGCATTAATTATTTGGAATTTGTCTATTCAAATGATTTGTCTACTCTCTTCCATTTATTTACTTATTTCATCTTTACTTATTTTAGTATGGACTCATGGAAATTATTCTATCATTTGCGTTATAACTCAGTACAATTTTACATATTTTCTTGTTATGATTATTCCATATTTTGTCGATGGGAATTGTTTATTCCTGGGGCCTTTTGACATACTCCATCATTGTGAGGGTTTTTTTTTATTGCATTTTAGGCTTTGGAGTACATGTGAAGAACATGCAAGATTGTTGCATAGGTACACACATGGCAGTGTGATTTGCTGCCTTCCTTTTTTTTTTTTTGACTTTTTGTCACATTCCGACACTACAAACACTTGCTATCTCATCTTATATATTTAATTCCCCAGTCCTAGATTCAGCTGCTGTTCCCATTATTCCTGATTCTTTTTATTAGACAATGGTATTAGAAATGGAGATATGCATGCTGGCTATACTCATTTCTATGGGAGAGCTGTGTATACATATCTATAAATATTTTTAGGTAGGGACCATCTGTATTTTTCTTAAGCTAAAATGACTTTATACTGATGTATTCAACTCTATGCCATTAACATATGGTTTATTTTAACCTCTTTAACATGTTTTCTGTGACTTCCCATTTCAACAATGATGAAATTTGTCCCCATAATTTCCCATCAATTTACATCATTTTTCCATTTCAGTATATACATGTCCTTGGTTTCAAAACAGTTAACAAATACTCCAGTGAAAAGCAGCATTATTCAACTCTTCTGGGTCCCTTTAGTATTACATACTTCATTCATTTCCAAAGTTGGTTACATCATCACTTTACTGTTATACCCATTTAGTGAGGTTATTTCATTTATTTGTAATACATTTAGATTATTCTGTCACATTCATCATTCCATCTTAAAATTCCCAACATTTAAATAAATTTTTTTAAATGTGTATTCATTAAAGTTAATCTTTAAACTGTAAAGTTCTATAGGTTTTGACAAATGCTTGCTGTCATGATTTCATCATTACAATATCATATTGAATAGTTTTTCTCCTCTAGAAAATCTCCTATGCTTTAACTATTCATCTTCCCCATGATTTTGATGGAATCACTGATGGATTTACTGACTCAATAGTTTTGTCTTTTCCTGAAATTCATGTAATTGAAATCATGCATGGTGAGGCTTTTTTAGACTGGCATCTCTCATTTAGCAATGTGGAGTTAAGTTTTGTCATGTCTTTCTATGATTTGATAACATATCTCTTCTTATCACTAAATCAAATCCCATTATATGGATGTACTACAATTTGTTATCCATTCACATATCGATGGATAGCTTGGCTGCCTCCAGTTTTTGGCAAATATGAATAAGTTGACAAAAATCCTGTGTCTAGGTTTCTTGTGAAACTAAGTATTCAATCAATCCATTTGAGTAAATATCAAGGAGCCTAATTGTTGGGCTGTAAGAAACTGTTGTGTTCCAGTATGACTGTATCATTTTTCTTTTCCACCAAATAAATTAGAGTTCTTGTTTTATCTATCATTGTCAGCATTTGGTATTGTCCATCTTTGGATTTTAGTGATTATAATAGATATACAGTGGTATTTTGCTGTGGCTTTAATTTATAATGTCCTAAGCATCTTCTCATTTAATTATTTTAAATCCATATATTTTGATGATGCATTTGTTGTGACCTTTACCTATTTTAAACATTATATTTTTATTGTTGAGTTTAATTTTTAAAAACATTTTATGTGCAAGTATTTTTCAGATCAGCCTCTGTCAATATTTTCTGTCAGTTTGTTCATTCATTTTCTTTATTCTCATAGAAGCCATTTGCAGTGAAAATTTTTTTAATTAGAAAATCAAACAATAATTGTTCTTTGACAGATCATGCTATTGATGTTGTAAATCAAACACATTTTCAGATTGGGAAGAACTGACATCTTGTCAGTAGTTAAGTCTTCCAATCTACAAATACAGAATATCTTTCCATTTGTTTAGATACTTATTGTTTTTCCCTTTAGTGTTTTAGAAATTTCCGCCTATAGGTTCTATATGTGTTATATGTGTACCTAATTATTTCATTTTTGTTGTGTGTTTTTGAAAATAGTCCTGATTTTTCCCTTCAATTTCAAATTCCAATAGTTTATTTATGATGTATAGGAAAGCAACTGATTTTTACATGCTGATGGTGTGTTATGCAATTACTATGCTCATTTATAATGTCTGCAGTTTTTAACTGATTCCTTGTGATTTCCTACTTAGACAATGATGTTACTGCAAATAGAGGCAACGTTTTTTTCATTTTTTCTTTCGCTTTAATTTCCAGGATACATATGCAGAATGTACAGGTTTGTTACATAGGTATACATGTGCCATGGTGGTTTGCTGGACCCGTCAACCCGTCATCTAGGTTTTAATCTCCACATGCATTAGGTATTGGTCCTAATGCTCTCTCTCCATCCCCCTCAACCCCCACCCCCAACAGGCCCTGGTGTGTGTTGCTTCCCTCCCTGCGTACACATGTTCTCATTGTTCAACTCCCATTTATGAGTGAGAACATGCAGTCTTTGGTTTTCTGTTTCTATGGTAGTTTGCTGAGAATGATGGCTTCCAGGTCATCCATGCTGCTGCAAAGGACATAACCTTGCTCTTTTTTAATGGCTGCATAGTAGTCCATTGTGTTTATGTGTCACATTTTATTTATCCAGTTTATCATTGAGGGGAATTCGGGTTGGTTCCAAGTCTTTTGTATTGTAAATAGTCCTGCAATAAACATATGCGTGTATGTGTCTTTATAGTGGAATGATTCATTGCTTTTTTAAACTATACTTTTTAAATTTACTTTCGATGTGCTAATTTCACTAGCTACAATTTCTCGTATGATGTTGAAGTGGTGTGTTTAGAGAAGATGTCCTTTCCTTGTTCCTAATTTTAGGGAGAAAACATCCTGTTCATTACCTTTATGGCAATACAAAGTTCTTCCTTAGACAATTGACGTAGTGAAATACTGTGTGGGTTAATAATAAAAGTTTAACCAGCCCTACAAACTTGGTGTTCATTTGTAATTTTTTATACATTGCTGGATTCAATGAGCTGACATTTTGTTGAAAGCTTTTGCAACTATGTTATCTATGACTTCCCATTTAAAGAAAAAGGAAATTTGTCCCCATCATTCACCATCAATTTATTTAATTTTCCAGGTACTGATTTGGGTATTTTCCTACCACTAATATCTTTATCTAGTATTGATTTTGGGCTAATGTTGACCTCATAGACAAAGTGTTCCTTCTTCTGGAAGAAACTGTGAATAATTATTTTCACTCCTTTCTTCAGTGTTTGAGGAAATTCACCACTGAAAACATCAGGACCTGATTAATTTTTTGGAAGGATATTGAGTAATTATATTTCTTGAGTAGATGTATGTCTAGTCGGGTTATCTAATTCTCATTGTTTGAATACTGGTAATCTGTGCCTTTCAAGGAACTAATCCATTTCAGTTAAAATACCAAATTTGTAAGCATAAAATTATCATATTATTCTTTTATTATTTTATTGGCATCAGCAGTGATGGCTCCTCTTTCATTTGTGATATTCATAATATTTCATCTTTTTTCTCTGTTAACCTTGCTCAAAATATTTGTATTTTTTAAGTAAAAGAACAATCTTTTGGTTATGTTTTTCTCGTTTTCAATTTTACTGAATTCTGTTTTTTATTTCTGCTTACTTTATATTTAACATTTTTTTCTAGTTTTTTAAGGAGGAAGCTTTGGTTAGTTTAGAAATTTCTTCTTTTCAAATATCTGCATTTGGTAATACAAATTTTTCTTCAAGCACCAATTTGCTGCATTTCATGAATTCAGATAAGTTGTATTTTCATATTTATTTCACTCAAAATATATATTTTTTAAATTTCTGTTGAAACTCTCTTTTTGATCTGTGTGTATTTTTAAAGTGTATTATTATTCAATTTTAAAATATCTGGAGAGTTTTTAGATACCTTTCTGTTATTGATTGCTAACTTAATTTCATTATAATCAGTATATATTTATATAACTCCTATTGTTTTAAATGACTGACATTTCTTTTTGCCTCAGGGAAGGCCTATCCTGGTGATAGTGCAAGAAATCTTGAAAATATGTATTCTACTGCTATTTTATAGACTTCTAGACACATGTCAGATCAACTTGATTGACAATACTATTTAGTATTATACCCTTATTTTTAAATCAATTACACCCTTATTGATTTTTGGCATTCTTGATCTAACAATTAATAGAGAATATTAATATCTCCACCTATTCTAGTGGAAATTTATATTTCTACTTTCAGTTCTATTCGATTTGCCCCATATTTTGGCAGTCTGTTAGCAAAAACAAGTTTAGGATTATTATGGCCTCTTTGAGAATTAACTTTGTATCATTTTCTTGGGACTTCTTTATACCTAATAAACTTTCCTTGTGCAGAAGTTTGGGTGGTGTGAAATTAATAGAGTTAAACCATCTTTCATTTTATTAGTGTTAACACAGTATCTCTTTATCTCTTTACTGTTAACATTTCTGATTCTTTAAATGTAAAGTGGGTTTCTTACAAAAAACATACGGTTAGTTCTTATTCACTGCAACAATCTCTGTCTTTTATTGGTATATATAGATTATTCACATTTCAAATGGTATATTTATATTTTAATTAATATTGGCCATTGTGTAACCATTTGTTATTGTTGTTTTGGCTGCCAGAGTGTTTTTTTCTCTCTTACTAGGACTGAATTTCACTTTCTGTTTTTATTTTACTTAATGTGTAGTGCAAAAACCTTACACCAGAATCCCACACTCTCTCTCTCATCATCTATATTGCTTTCATTCATTTAACTATTCTATGCAGTATAATCAACTAATAATTGTTACTATTACTACTTTAAATGAAATTACTCCTTAGCTAACTGAAGGATATGACAAATTAAAGAATTTTAAAAATGTATTTCTTCTCCAAAACTCTTCCTTTTTTCATGTAGATACATGTTTCTGATCAATATTTTTCCCTACCTCCTAAAGAAAAGTAGTTATGTGGGAAATGAATTCTAAAAGAAAATTAAATTAAATTCCTGAAGATTAAATTCTCTGCATATAGAATTCTAGTTGGTGTATTTTTCTTTCAAGATTTTATGTATTCCAATCCACTCTCCTTTAGCTTGTATGGTTTCTGACATGAAGTCCATAGCAATTTTTATTCTCATTCCTCTATAGGTAAATTTCTCCCTTCTGGCTTCTATATCAGCATGCATTTTACACCTTTTGAAACAGTTTCATCTTTCTTTAAAGTTTTGTTTTCTTTCTTCTTTTTGAATTTCAGTTTATGAAGTTTCTTTTCTCACTTTCTTTTTTCCTTTCTTTCTTCCACTCCCCCACCCTCCCTCTCTCTTCCCTCCCTCTTTTCTTTGTTTCTTTCTCTTTCTTTCTTTCTTCTTTCTTTTGTTCTTTCATTCTTTCCTCTCTTTCTTCTTTTCTTTTTTCTTTTTTTTTATGACATAGAATCTTCATCCGTCACCCAGTCTGGAGGGCCAAGATGCAATCCTGGCTCAGTGCAACCTCTGACTCCTGGGCTCAAGTGATCCTCTCACCTCAGGATCCCAAGTAAATGTGGCTACATGGTGAACCACCACACCCAGCCTATGAAGTTTCTATTATCAAGATCACTAATTGTTTTCTTGATTGTGTCCCAATTACTAAATGCATTCTTGACTGTATTAACTGCCGATGAATCCATCAAGGACATTATTCAGATCTGTTACATTGCTTTTTATTTCTATTACTTTCTTTTAATTCTTTCTTAGTATTGAAATTTCTCTATTTATACTACCCATCTGGTTATTTTAATTGTCCACTTTATCCACTACAACCATTAACATTTGAATCTTAATTATTCTAAAATTCTTGCCTGATATTTCACAAATCTGTGTCATGTCTGAGTCTGTTTCTGATTTTTACCTTGTCTCATTAGATTGTGCTGTTGTTTTTACACTTTTGGTGTGACTTATATTGGTGTTGATGTTAGTATTGTTGCTGAAAACCACAAATGACTTCTTCAGGATAGACAAAAGGTAAATAAATCTCTACAGTGAGGACTTTCAACAATTCATCTAGACGTTGTGCTTATTCATCCTTTGCTTTAGCAATAATTGATGTTGTCTCTGCTTTTTACTTTGGACTTCTCCTTGTAATCTTCCTCAAAAAGAGTTAATTTTTTGCAGCTCCTTCAGTTGTTTTAGTAGTTTCCAGAATGGCTGTAACAAACTAACACCATCTTGATGGCTTCAAACAACAGGAGTTTGCTCTCTCACCATTCTGAAAATGAAAAGGCAACCCATAGGTTGGAAGAAAATATTCACAAAAAAAAAATCTGACAAATTTTTGTATATAGTATATTCAATTTATCTTATGTTTTCTTACCTTTTTAAGAAAACAACTTCACCAAAATATGAGAGATTTCTAAAAGATACTTCATCAAAGTAGGTATTCAGATGAGAAATAATCATATGAAAAGTAGCTTATCATAATTACCCTTTAAGGAAATGCAAAACAAAACAAGATATACACTTATAAAAGATTAATTATACACATATTTTAGGAAAGGTGTTGGTAATCATCCTTTACACTTCATAGTTGATGATTTTCTACAGAGGGCAAAACATATCTCTGTCTCACTGTATCAACCTCTGTCTCTCTCTCTCTCTCTCTCTCTCTCTCTTACTCCTAACCATCTGACCAGTCATGTTAGCTATTCTTAAGTCAGTTTGGGGGAGAAATTTTATATATAATAAAATATAAATTTTGGTGTATACTTCTATAAATTATAAAGAGAAAAATTTCCAGTAGTTTCATTACCAAGAAGTAAGAATATAGCACATTTCCATGACACATCATTTCCATCCACCATAAAAAATTATTTCTCTTGTTAAGCAATCCTCTCTTGCTTTCTTAATTTCTGGAAATTATTCATCTTGTTTGGCTTTTCCAGAATGGTATGTACCTTAAATCAAAATATATGTAAGATTTTGAGTCTCGTTGCTTTTACTTAGCACAATACATGGGATTCATCCTGTGGAGTTTCATGTCTCAGTGACTCCTTGCTTCAATTTCACCATACTGTAGTGTGTTTGTTCACTAATTGGAGAATAGTAAATCTAATTGTATTGATTATTAATAAACTTACTATAAACATTCACATGAAGGTTATTGTATAGAATCAAGTTTTCTTTCCCTTGAGTAATTGCCTAGGAAGGAAGATAATAGGTCATACGATAAATGTATATTTCATCTTAAGAAACCACCCACATCTACTTTGACAAATGACTGTACCATTTTGCACCTGCACTGACAGTGCATAAAATTTGTTACCATTTGCCTACTAACCATCAACTGACACTTCCTTTAAAAATATATATCAGTACCTTAGCCATTCTTTCAGGTATGTTGAGATATCTCAGTTTGGTTTTAATTTGCATTTCCTTAAAGACTGATAAGGATGAGCCTCTTTCTTATGTATGTATTTACCACTTATATATCTTCTTTTGTTGTGTCTGTTCAAATATTTTCTCATTACTTTACTGGTTTGTTTAAATTGCTATGATTAATATTATTGATTATATATGTATATAATAACTTTTCAGGTATATGTTATCAAAACATCTTTTCCTATCATTTGACTTGTCTTTTTAGGAAAATTCTTAAGTTTTTCCCTTTTATGAAGTCTAAATCATTGATTTTGTCTTTTATGTTTTGTGGATTTTGTGTTCTATATTTTAAAAAGGTGCGAAACTGAAGTTGAAAAAGATTTTCTCCCACTTTTTAATTCAGATGTTTTATAGTTTTTATTGTGTATGTAGCGGTATCTATATAAATTTCAGTTAATATTTTATTTGGTTGTAAGGTATATATTGAGATGATTTTTATACTAATGGCTACAAAATTATTTTATAACAATTTTTTCTAAATCTATTTTTTAATTGAATTGTCTTCAGCTTTGTTGATAATCAATTCATTATGAGTATGTTACTTTTTTGAATATATTTCATTTCTGTTATCCATGTGTCTATGCTTTAGCAATTATGACACAATCGTAACAATTACTTAATATGTACAGAAAATCATATGGGCTTTGTGTCTTTTTTAAATCAAAATTATTTTAGCAATGCTACTTTATTCTACTTATATTTTTTAAAGCTTCTTGTTTTTAGCAAAGACTAACAGATATTTTATTGCCTTGCATTTGTATTTTTTTCATTTTTGCAATACTATACACATATTATTTAAAAACAGATTGATGAGTTTTGACACATGTTGATTGGTAGTAAACATATATATTGCAATGAGAAGGCAAACACTGGTCTGCTTTCTGTCACTATAGATTAGATTGCATTTTCCAGAATTTTATAAAATGAAAGTACTGGACGTGCTTTTCTTACAGTTTTTTAAATAAAAACCAATATAATTATTTTGAGATTTATCTTCATTGTTTTTATTATTGTTCCATTCTGGGTTTTTTTTTCCCCCTGAGTAGTATTACATTGCTTGGATAAAATAAAAAAAAATAAATAAAAAATAGATTGCTTCCAGGTTTTAGTTTTTACAAATAACGCAGCAAACAGCAATGAACCAGAAGTTTTGAATGAGCATATATATTTCTTTCTCTTGAATAAATGCATAGGAATGTAATGGCCAGGTGATTTGGTAAGTGGATGGTTAAATATCTATGTAACTGTAAAATTGCTATCTAAAGTATTTATGCAATCATACACAAAACATATGAATGTTATGATGGTTCCATGTCCTCACCAGCAGTTGATAAAGACCACCATTTTACCCTTTTACCATTCTATGGGGTGTGTCATGATACACTGTTATTTCTTTTTTAGTATTTTAAAGTGCAATTATATTGAATTAGAAATTGAGTTTTCTTTTTAATTCTAAAAATTAGAGGTTTTTTTTTTACATGATTACTTGTTCTTTAATTTCATATGATAAAGTTTCCATTCAATTGCTGGCTACGGTTTATATTTATATTTCCCAGATTTTGATGAGGTTTTATGACTTCCTATTGATGTATGAAAATTTAAAATACATTCTAAATATAGGTCTCATATTATATATATATATATATATATATATATAGAGAGAGAGAGAGAGAGAGAGAGAGGGAGAACAGAATTCTTACAGAATGGGAGAAAGTATTTGCAATTATATATGAATATGAAATTGCAAATACTTTCTCCCATTCTGTAAGAATTCTGTTCTCAATTAAGATATTTCAGTTTTTAAATGTAGGAAATAGATAATTTTATTTAATCAAAAAGTGGGAAGATTGCTTACTAGAAGATATGAAATATTCTGGAAGAAGAAATATGAACAAGACCAGCTTGGGCAACATAGTGAGATCCAGTCTCTACAAAAAAATAAATAAATAAAATAAATTAGAAATTTAAAAATAACCAGCTGTGTGAGTGTGTGCCTGTAATTCCAAATAATCAGGAGGCTGACATGATGGGATTACAGGTAACATGCCACCACTTCTGGCTAATGCAATACTCATGGTGTATTAGTAGGCTAGAATATTAAGTAGACAAAATGTTATTTTATTGTAGCTTCAAAAAACATAAATTTCAATTCCAGATCATCAATCTCAAATCCTAAGTTCCACAAATCTCTAGGGCAGGGGCAAAATGCTGCCAGTTTCTTTGCTAAGAGTAACAAGAGTGATCTTTGTTCCAGTTCTCAGGAAGTTTCTCATCTACATCTGAGACCACCTTCGCCTGAATTTTCTTGTCCATATCACTATCAATATTTTGCTCAAAGACATTCAATAAGTCTCTAGGAGTTCTACACTTTCCCATATTTTCCTGTCTTCTTCTGAGCCCTCCAAATTGTTTCAACCTCTGCCTGTTACCTAGTTTCAAAGTTGCTTCCACATTTTGGGGTATCTTTATAGCAGTACCCCACTCTACTGGTACCAATATCTATATTAGTCAGGGTTCTCTAGAGGGACAGGGTTAATAGGATATATTTATATATGAAAGGGTTTTTATTAAGGAGTATTGACTCTCACGATCACCAGGTGAAGTCCCATAACAGGCCATCTGCAAGCTGAGGAGAAAGGAAGTCAGTCTGAGTCCCAAAACCTCAAAAGTAGGGAAGTTAGTGCAGCCTTCAGTCTGTGGCCAAAGGCCTGAGAGCCCCTGGTAAACCAATGGTGTAAGTCTAAGATTCCAAAGGTGAAGAACCTGGAGTCCAGTGTTTGAAAGCAGGAGGCATCCAACATGGGGGAAAGATGGAGGCTGGAAGACTCAGCCAGTCTAAAGCGTCCATGTTCTTCTGCCTGTTTTTATCCTAGCTGTGCTGGCAGCTGATTAGATGGCTCCCCACCAGACTGAGGTTGGGTCTGCTTCTTCCAGTCCACTGACTCAAATGGTAATCTCCTTTGGCAACACTATCACAGACACACCCAGGAATAGTACTTTGCATACTACAATCAAGTTGACAATATTAGCCATCACCTAGGGTAATCTAAGTTGCCAATATATGAGACTAAAATATATATTTTATAAAAACTTATATAATGGAGTCAGATAATATTGTAGAATACTGTAGAGAATATTGTAGAGATTATTCCTTATGCTATCTAATAATATTAGTATAATTGTGTTAACATACTAATCGAACTTCTGGTATTAATTCTAATGGAGAATGTTTCACAGAAAATGGTATTCTGAATGTACAATACATTTGATCAAACATTAAAAGTGACAATAAAACAATTTGTTCTGCACTTTAAAAGGGTATGATATTTTTTAAAAACAGAAGATAAAATTTTTGGATAAATATGTTCCCAAAAACCCAGGTAAATGATATTTCATACATATACTTCCAAGTGTCCTAAAGCATATCATCAGGTTTCTTTTTAAACTATTTCCTGTCAAAAATGAATGTTTTTCTAAACAAAAGTAATAATACAGTTTAACTTGACATACAATTTTTCTGTCCATGGTTTTTTAATATATTTACAGAATGTCAAAATATTTCAAAAGTAGCTGAAGCTGAACTGAGAATTAATGACCATAATTTCCTGTCTACACTTTTAATGGTTATACTTTTTGAAACTTTTCAGTATTTTCACAGTTGTGCTCTCAGTAAAATTGAATATGTTGAGTTGATT
Source organism: Cheracebus regulus (assembly GCA_963574635.1). NCBI lineage: Eukaryota > Metazoa > Chordata > Mammalia > Primates > Pitheciidae > Cheracebus > Cheracebus regulus. The sequence continues at coordinate 40,010 of CAUYQU010061669.1, forward strand.
GAATGTCCAGAGGAACCAATTAAAGGTGAGATATTAATATTAACAGGAATGTTACATAAATGATAAAAATTATTCTTTATTATTTCATGTTGGAGGATAGATGGCCTTCCCTCCAGAGCTAAAAGCTTTAATATTTTTTTTTATTTATTGAGTTTTCTTTAAAAGTGAGAATAGAATAATTCTACATGCAATCATCATACTTGGAAGTTGAAGAAAATGAACCGTCTATAAGATCATATTTAAGCGATCCATCTTTAGAATCACGCAGAGAAAAGTTGTCAATGAAAATCCAGTGGAGCTGTGCACTGTAGCCAACATTTACTTCAGAAAATAACATTTCCAGATCATGCATGAGCAATTTTGTAGAAGAATCATATAAAGAAGATTATTCTACCTAATTATGCTGTTTAGGTTTTCTATTTGAAATGTCTGCTGTCATTGGTCTTTCAGAAAAGGAGACAATACAATCCATAGTATAAATACAAATGTATGCATTTATTTTAAAGAAAAGCTTGGTTTTGACACATAAACATTTGTAATTCAAAATAACTATAAAAAAAGAAAAAAGTGAGACAAGTAATGCTAGAAAGATGTGTAGTATATGTTTCCAAAAACTGAACTAAATACTTAATGAATCATTAGTTTTGCAATTGCCACCTTGTACTCTTGACCCCGATAACACTTAGGATTTAGTGGAATCAAGAAAATGGATGACTGACCATGGTTCATTTTTAGATTATAACAGAAAACCATATTTTTCTAAGTTATTATGTTATAAGCCTGAGGTATCATTAGTCCACTATAAAAAGTTAAAATATTAATTTATTAAAATAAGAAAAAAATTAAAGAAAGTGAAAATCTGTTTAAAACAATGTTGAAATAATATTAGATTAATATGAAATGCATCTAACAAACTAGGAAAATTCTGATTATTAGCACTAAAATATAATTAATTTTATAGCTATGATGTATTTCATTTATAATTTAACATTCTTTGTAATAATTTCTATTAAAATTATCAAAGTATGGAAAATTATTTTTCTCAAGTTTTTTCCTACTAGATGTGTATATCTTTAAGTCATGTTTCACGACTCTACTTACTACTCCATGGGCCAGCTGGATTTCTCTTCTATCAATAATCAACACCTGTGGTTATAATTAGTGTAGCTAGAATGGCTCTCAGAAAAATCTAACCACACTGATTTGACTATATCATTCCAGTTTTACAATGATCTATTCTTAAAAAAAAAATAAAATAAAATTACACACACACACGGATACACACACAGAATAATTATTGCTTTTCCTCTGTAGAAAGTGGTCTAAACTTTAGTCTGGCCAACGTAGTGAAACTCCCTCTCTACTAAAAATACAGAAGATTAGCTGGGTGTGGTGTTGTGTGCCTGTAATCTCAGCTACTCAGGAGCCCAAGGCAGGCTTGTTAGCCCAGGAGGCAGAGGTTGCAGTGAGCCAAAATCGTGCCCTTGCACTCCAGCCAGGCAACCGTGCCAGGCTCTGTTTCAAAAAATAAATAAAGTGGTCTAAACTTATTATCTAATAAGTTGGTTCTGCGGTTTAAGTAAACATTTCTTGTTACAAAATCCTAATAATGTTATCAAAAATTTACAACAATTAAATTACATGTTGCTTTTAAGCTCTTCTACCGTACATTAAATTTACAAAACCAGGGATATCAAATTATCGTGTTTTATAACACTCTTAGTTTCTCAGTAATTTTTAAAATTGGTCATACAGGCTAGAAGAAATAACCAATAGTTCCACTTTAAGAAGTAGTTATAAGCCTGAGCGTGATGGCTCACGCCTTTAATCCCAGCACTTTGGAAGGCCGAGGCAGGCAGATCACCTTAGGTTGGGAGTTCGAGACCAGCCTGACAAACATAGAGAAGAATCCCGTCTCTACTAAAAATACAAAATTGGCCAGGCATGGTGGCACATGCCTATAATCCCAGCTACTTGAGTGGCTGAATTGGGAGAATCACTTCAGCCCAGGAGGCGGAGGTTGCGGTGAGCCGTGACTGCGCCATTGCACTCCAGCCTGGGCTAAAAGAGAGCAACTCCATCTCAAAAAAAAAAAAAAAAAAAGTAATGATAAACAATATTATAAAACGCAGAGACCAAAAAAATCTCATTGAGTTTGGGTTTCACTAAAGCCTAAACAAGTGTTTAGGCTCACTAGTTTC
>CAUYQU010061670.1:0-14249 GCA_963574635.1 Cheracebus regulus
TACTCAGGAGGCAGAGGCAGGATAATCACTTTAACCTGGGTGGAAAAGGTTGCAGTGAGCTGAGTTTGCATCACTGCACTCCAGCCTGGGTTACAGTCTTACTCTGTCTCCAAAAAAAAAAAAAAAAAAAAAAAGCCAGTCACCCAAGTAGGGCCTGTAGTCCTAACTTCTCAATAAGATGAAACAGGAGGATTGCTTGCGCCCAGGAGTCTGAGGTTATGGTGAGCTATGATCTGGCCACTGCACTCCAGCCTGGGCAACAGAGCGAGGCTTCATCTCTTAAAAAAAAATTTAAAAGCCCATCCAGATCCCTGGGAGCCTTCTGGAGTCCCTGGGTGTTCCCAGTCCCAGAAAAAGGGATGATGAGAGAGAGCTGGTTCTCAATCACAGGCCAAGCTGTGCCTCCTGCCACCCCTCTGTTCCCCCTGATCCCACAATTAGCCCAAACCATCACAGCAACACCAGCCCCTCCCACCCCTCCAGGGCTTTTGAGCCATACAGGCTCTTATCCATTGGAAATGCATTCCAATTCCACGGGGCTGAAGGAGCCAAATGACTCTCCCAAGCTTGAGGTCCCAAGGAGCATTTCAAAGTCTCTTAGGGTGTCAGAGGCCATCTTTGCAACCCACTTGTCCAAGGTAGAAAGCAGGCTGTCCAGGTTAACCTCAACCCCCCTCTACCCTAACTTGCCCTTCCTCACTGTCTGCTGGGCAAGCCATTTTCCCAGGAGGACCCAGGGCAGCTTGGCTGGAGCAAGTGCTTCACTTTCTGTAGTTGTGCAGTTTGGGGCTCCTCTCTCCCCTGAGTACCGTCCCCGACATCTGCACAGCCAGCTTGCTCACCTCCAGGTGTCTGCTCAAAAGTTTCCTAATTCTGCACCTTGAAAACATGATGCTGAGTGAAGGGGGCCAGTCACCGAAGACGACGCATGGCATGATTCCACTTATGTGAGAGGTCCAGAATAGGCAAATCCATAGCAACAGAAAGTAGGTCAGTGGTTGCCAGGGGCTGGAGCAAAGCAGGAGTGGAGAGTGACTGCAGATGGGTAGAGAGTTTCTTCTGGGGATGATGAAAATGTTCTGGAATTAGATTGTGGTAATGGTTACACAATGGTTACACAACCCTGTGAACCTACTAAAAGTCATTGAGTTGTAGATTTGAATTGTATGGTATGCAAATTGTACCACAATAAAGACTTTTTTTTTAAAGGAAAATAGAAATTGGTTTTCTTAATGAAGCTTTCCCTGACTGTATTTGAAACTGCGGTCCCTCTCTGCCCTTCACACATCCCTTTGGGCCTTATTCTTCTCTCACCCATCTATCACCACTTGCCATGTTATCTATGGTTTTGTTTATTATCTTGCTCCTCCGCTGTGGTAAGACAAATAGTGACCTCGTCTGTCCTGCCCACCATTGGCTCCACAGGGCCTAGCGCAATGCTTGACGTGCAGTAGGTGTTCGATAAACAGGTGTTGAAGTCATTACCCACTCTGATCACTTATCAAAGTTTCCCAGCAGTTGTATCCTACCTAGGGGGGAGGGGTCCCTGAAAAATTAGGCCTTTTAGGCATCTCTGAACCAAAATTTTTTAAAAACTTATTATATATATTTTTTTCTTAAATTTAAAGACGGGATTTCACCATGTTGGTCAGGCTGGTCTTGAACTCCCGACCTCAGGTGATCTGCCCGCCTTGGCCTCCAAAGTGCTTGGATTACAGGTGTGAGCCACCGCACCCGGCCTGAACCAAAATTTTATGGCAAATCTCCCTTCATAATCCGTCTGCCCCCACCCTCTCATTCCTTGCCACCCACTCTCGGCTGGCCTAGTTGTGGCAAGGAAAGCCTCCTGAGAGAATCTGTGTCTTCCTCCCATTTCTGCACCTGCCCACCACAGCTCTCACCTTGACAACTGCAATATCCAACCTAGCCTGTCTCCCTCCTGCCTCCGCCACACCTGGCCTTCTCCTCTCTCCACATAGCAGAGTGACTTTTTGGCAAATGCAGTTCCTGTCCGAATAGTCCCTTCTTGAAACCCTTCAGTGACTTCCCACTGCTCTCAGGGTAAAGGCTAAAAACGTCTCAGGCCAGTGTTGAGGCCCTTCTCGTCCTGGCCTTCTTCACTGTCATCTTCAGGTGCTCCTCTCATTTACTGAGTTCCAGGCACACTGAACACCTTGCAGGTCTTTGAACTAAAAAAGACGCTCTTGCTGCTGCTCTCTGCACACTCTGTTCCCTCTGCCCGGAACACTTGTCTTTCCCTCCTCTGCCTTCTGGGTCAGCTTAAGTGTTGCTTCCTCTAGGAAACTTTCCCTGACTCCCAGTGGACTGAGTTATGCCCAGGAGTGGCAGGGCGGAGCGAGGGGGGCGGGTGCCCTGTGCATTCCTATTAGTCTTTCTGTATCGTATTTGTCTGTTTACTTGTCTGTCCCCCCAGTAGGCTAAATGCTCTGTCTGAATAGGGGTTTTGTTCGGCACAGGGCCCAGCCATTTCCTGATGTATATTAGGTGCTGTCCTAGTCTGCTTTGGCTGCTATAACAGAATACCACAGAATGGCTAATTTACAGAGAAAGTAAATGTATTTGGCTCATGCTTGTGGAGGCTGGAGAGGCCAAGGGCATGGTACCAGCATCTGGTGAGGACTTTCTTGCTGCATCATCCTATGATAGAAAGGGAAGCGCAAGAGAGTCATGTGTGCCAGAGAGCAAGAGGGGATGAAACTCAATTTTATAACCTACTCTCGAGATAGATAACAAACACACTCCCATCATAATGACATTAATCCATCCACACGGTTGAAGCTTCATCACCTAATCACCTCTTAGGGGACCCCACTCCTAACACTGTTGTATTGGGGATTAAGTTCTCAACACATGAACTTTGGGGGTCACATTCAGTTCATAGCAATCGTCAACAAATAGATGAATGAATACATGTGTCCCTTCTAAGCTGCTGCTCGTGCCATACTTGGGTGGCACAGCCCTTGAGAATTGGGCCAAAGCACGTTCTGTCTCCCACTTCACACTGCCAGCAACTTGAAAGAAGCAATGTGGTGATACCACCCCAGAGGCTCTGGCCACAGGGGGAACACAGGAGGGTGCTAAGGGCATGCACAGCACTTCGGAGATGCAGTTGAGGATGCTCAAGCCAGGCACGCATGTCATCCAAGACTTCATGTGTCCAAGAATCAGAAGGAATTATAGTCAGAATAGATCTTTAAGGACTATTACTAACGACGATGGAGCGCTCACTATCTGCCAGGCCCTGGCTAAAGTCTTTACAACAGCATCTCATGTGATCATTACAATTGTCTTGTGTGGAAGGTACTATTAGGGCCCTCATTTTACACATGGGTAAAGAGAGGTTCAGAGAGGTGTAGTAACCTACCCTGGGTCACACAGCAAGCAAATATAAAAGGAGATATGTGTGTGTGTGTGTGTGTGTATCCATACACACACACACACACACACACACACACATACGTATATATGTATATATGTGTATTTTATTTTCTTTGAGACACAGTCTCACTCCGTCACCCAGTCTGGAGTGCAGTGGCACAATCTCAGCCCACTGCAACCTCCATCTCCCAGGTTTAGGTGATTCTTCTGCCTCGGCCTCCCAAGTAGCTGGGGCTACAGGCATGCGTCACTACGCCCAGCTAATTTTTGTATTTTCAGTAGAGATGGGATTTCAGTATGTTGGCCAGGCTGTTCTCAAACTCCTGGCCTCAAGTGATCTGCCTGCCTCGGGCTTCCAAAGTGCTGGAATTACAGGTGTGAGCCACTGCACCTGACCTCAAAAAAAGAGATTCTCAATTTCTCTCAATGACTAAGGCTTGCCACCTCAACAGCATCATCCACAGATAAACATCCAGCTTCCACTTGCATCCCACTTTTGTCAGGGAGCTCCCTACATGGCAGGCCATTCTTCCATTTCTTCATCCAGTTAGGGAATATTTATTGAGCAGCACTCTATGAAGGCACTGTTTGTCACTGGGGATAAAGGACGCACAAGATACCTGCTCTCATGGAACTTACATTCTAGAAAGCAGGAGTAGTTAGAGGCCAACGAGAAATAAAGATGATAGCGGTAAACTCTAAACAGATTACTCAGGCTGATGACGGGGTAGTGTTGTTAGGGTGAGCTGGGAAGGCCTCTCGGAGGAGGTGATATGTCCAGCTGAAATGTAAATGACAAGAAAAGGCCAGACTGGAGTTGCGGAAAAGCATTCCAGGCGGAAGGAACTGCAAGTGCAAAGGCCACCAGGTAGAATGCGCATGGCACATTGGGAGCCCAGCAAGTAGAGCTGGGCTGTGAGTCGGGGGAATTGCGTAGAGATGAGGAGTGCGGGGCAGGCAGGAGACCAGGGCCTGTCAGGCTTCCTCAGTCAGAATGATAGAATCGGTTTCTGCAGGTGGAGCCTGAATCTTTACCTCTGAGGTCTCTGATTTGTCTTCAGAGCCTTCATAGAACCAGCCTTCCCCTCCTTCGAGAGCCAGCCTACCAAGTGCCCGAAGGCAGCTCTCCAAAATGTGTCACTCTCCCAAGTGGGTCCCACAGCCTTGCTTTCTGCTCATCTTCAGAACAGCTGTGGCTGGGGCCTGGCTCTGCCCTGGGACTGGGTGGGCAATGCTGGGGAAATGGCTCCCCATGCTGCAGTCTGTGCTCATGGGGAACTGGCTTCCTTGGGGAAAGAGGATTTAGAGGCTAAGGTTTAAGTCTGTGAGACCTTGGATGGATGAGTTATGTTCTCAGGGCCTCAGTTTCCCCACCTGCAAAATGGAGGAGTTGGAACTTACTCCTTGAGGGCTTCCCAGGCCTGAGATATCTGTCCATACCTCCCGCCTCAGAGACCTGGCTGTGAGCAGGACTTTGGGAGGCAGGCAGCAGGAGGACTGGGGAGGTCGCTGCTGCATTCCACACCCTAGCGCCTCTGCCCCTGAAACCAGAAGCAGGGATGCAGGCAGGACTCCAGCTCTGAGGTTAGCCATGGCTCTGTTTCCCGCAGGCCCTGCTCCGGGGGAACCTTCTGCCAGGATTGTCAATCCTTTCCTGCTTCCTTTAGCAGCCTGAGGCTGGAAGGAAGCTAGTGGAAGGTTCTGCCCCTGACATGATGGGTAACTTCAGGCAGGCCCTTTACATCTCTGTCTTCAGCTCTGACCTTCCTGGTGTCTAGAAAAGGCTGCCTCAGTGGGTCTCAAGGCAGCAGCAGGGTTGCCATGGTGACAGGCTAACCAACTCCTGCTCCCAGAGGCCTCTGCCTGGGTTGCAGTGCCCACCAGGTAGGACAAGAGTGCCTCAGCAGGGCCCTTTATCAGGAGAGAGCCTGCCGCAGCAGCCTGCAGAGGGAGTGTGCTTCACCCACAGGAGCAGGCCCGGGTCGGGTTGCAAGTCTGGTTAATGCCTTCGTGCATTAGGCCTGTCGCCCGTTGACAGGATTTTTTGTTTAATTGGAGGCATAAGAAAACAATAACATCTGTCGGCATGAGGAGAGCTACAGGAGCACGGCAGGGAGAGCTCTTAGCGAGGCAGGGAGGGGAGTTTGCCGCCTGGGCCCTGCCAGGCTGGCTGGGTATCCCTGGGCAGGTCTGTTCTCTGTGGGCTCCAGTCTTGTCATCTGGCAATGAGCAGGTTGGACGCACAGCTAGCTGACTCGAAGTGTGGTCCAAAGAACACTCTCATCAGAATTTCCCAGGGAATTGACTGAATGCAGATTCCCAGGCCCCGTCCAGCTCCTCTGACCCAGAATCTCAGAAGAAAGAGGCTCATAAATCTGCTACCATGTCCTAAGTGTGTCTTGGCAGGACCTACATCAAGGAGTGAGAGCTGGCCCTGCCATTCCCAAGCATTCAGCACAGGGTCTGGTTCACAGGAAGTGTTATCTGTTCCTAGGAGCAGGAAGTTAACAGAATATGCACCAAAATGTTCATGGTGCATATATTTTCCTTTTTTCTTTATGAGTACTTGCTGATTTTCCACAGTGAACGTGTATAGCAGTGCAATTGACAAAAATAATTGTGGGGAAAAATGAGATGGCTCTACAGTTTGGATGATAGCCTTGGTAGATGCTTACGCAATATGTATTTAAATTGTTGCCTTAATTGGAGGTCAAGTGCAGTGGCTCACGCCTGGAATCCCAGTACTTTGAGAGGCTGAGGTGAGCAGATCACTTGAGCCCAGGAGTTTTAAGACCAACCTGGGTAACATGGTAAAACCCTGTCTCTACAAAAGACAAATCGAAAAATTAGTCAGGCATGGTGGCGTGTGCCTGGAGTCCTAGCTACTCAGGAGGTTGAAGTGGGAAAATTGCTTGAGACTGGTAGGTGGAGTTTGCAGTGAGTCAAGACTGTGCCAGTGTTCTCCAGCCTAGGTGACAGAGTGAGACTCTATCTCAAAAAATAATAAAAATAAAAATAAATTATTGTTTTAATTGTACAACTTTCAGACTACAACAGTGTTGCAGGCTTACTAAAACAAGTAAAACAATAAAGCATAAATGTGTGCACATGCCAAGTTCTTATCTCACCCCCCGACCCATCTGACCATTGTTAACAGCCTAGTGGGGATTATTCCACATGATTTCTCTTGCTCACACCTGAGATTGACATCTTTTTGTATGTCAATTTGGGCCTTGCTGTTATTGCTGGTGCTTTTACTGAAATCAAATCAGCTTGTACTCTCTTCTGCAACTTGTTTTTCTTTCTCGACAATATATCATGGACAACCCTAGAGAGGAAACAAACTGTATCTCATTTCTTTCTAGACTTAATAAATATTTGATTTTTGTGGGCTGGCTGTGGTGGCTTATGCCTGTAATCCCAACACTTTGAGAGGCTGAGATTGGTGGATCACCTGAAGTCAGGAGTTCAAGACCGGCCTGGCCAACATGGTGAAATCCTGTCTCTACTAAAAATACAAAAATTCTGTGAGTAGACGAGGACAGAAAAAAAAAAAAAGAGAAAGAAGGAAAAGAAAAAAAGAGGAGAAATACAAAAATTAGCTGAGTATGGTGGCACACACCTGTAATCCCAGCTACTCGGAAGGCTGAGATGGGAGGATCACTTGAACCCGGGAGGCAGAGGTTGCAGTGAGCCGAGATCACGCCACTGCACTCCAGCCTGGGTACAGAGTGAGACTCTGTCTCAATAAATAAATAAATAAATAAATAAATAATTTTGATTTTCTTTCTTACCTCTACAAATGGAAAGAAATGAAAATACAAGCTACTTCGTAACTTCAGCATTCCAGTTTGGAACTTTGAGCCAGATCATTCCATACTTATCCCCCTCCCACACACATGCACCTGCACACACACACACACACACACACACACACACACACCCATGCCCACAGGTTATGCGCACATGTATACACACGCGCGCCTTCTTTCCTCTCCTGACATTGTTGGTGAACATGAAGACTCACCCCATGAACACTTACCTCGGTCAAGAGCAGTCATGGGTCTCAGCCACAGCCACCTTAGAATCTCTTGGCTGTTCAGGGCTCGACTCACACTATGAACTCAGGCCCTGCTTTGTAGATGCACATCTCCATCTTCAGAATCTGGAGGTGAATTATGTGGTGTGGCGGAAGGGTGGCTTTCGCTTCCTTTTTTTTTTTTTAATGGAGTCTCCCTCTGTGACCTGGGCTGGAGTGCAGTGGTGCCATCTTGGCTCACTACAACCTCCACCTCCTGGGTTCAAACTATTCTCCTGCCTCAGCCTACCAAGTAGGTGGGATTATAGGCACATGCCACCATGCCTGGCTAATTTTGTATTTTTAGTAGAGACAGGGTTTCGCCATGTTGGCCAGGATGGTCGGCTTTCACTTGCACACAGCAACCACATAAACCAGCACCTCTGACCCAGAGTTGCAAACTGAGACCACATTCAGCCACATATGGGTTTAGTTTGACCCAATCAGCATTAAAAAATGTGTTTTAAGTTAAAACATTTGAAAACTGGGAGTTTGATATAATAACCCAGATTCCTGGCTTTTCCTGAAAACTCACAGGATTTGGCAGCTCTGAGTCCACATTTCCAAATGGCCACAACTAGCTTGGCTGAGCACTGCCTTCCAGCTTGACCTGCTCCAGTCAATTACGGCACCTGCCTGACCACTGCAGGCCTGCCCCTTACAATGTGGGCCACCTGGAGGAAAGACAGCACAGGACGGTCCTTGCCATGGGCTTCCTCTGGCTACTTCATTGGCTGAAATAGGTTCCAAGCTACCCCTGTGTGACAGGAAGTAACAACAGAAGAATAACGAATAACATCTATAATTTATTGAGTGCTTACTACATGCTGGGCACCAAGCTAAGCAATTTACTTTTAAGACCTCCTTTAATCCTTTCAATTATCCTGTTTAGGCACTTGAACTGATTAAGAACTGAGGCTCAGAAAACTCAGGTAACTTGCCCAGTTGACACAATTAGCAGGTGATGGAGCCAACCAAACTCTAAAGCCCAAGTACTTAGCCTTCCAGGTCCACTGCCTTGGGGAGCAATGGCGATCTGCTCATGGGCATATTAACCTAACACAGAGTGGGGAGTGGAGAGCTGTGGGCCACAGCAGCTTGCTTTTCTCACCTGAAGATAGCACATCGGAGTGGTTAAAAGCCCAGTTTTGTTATTATACAGACCAGAGCTCATAGCCCAACTCCTAGTAATATCATTTACTAGCTGTGCTACCTAAGGCAAGTGACTAAACCTCTCTGAGGCACAGCTTCCTCTTCTGAGAATGGGGAAAATAACATCTGCCACTTAGGGCAATTAGAGGGTTGAGATATTGCATTTAAATGCTGTATCTGTACAGTTCTTTGGTGGCAGCCATCAGAAACAGTTTGGCTACAAGGTCAGCAAAAAGGGATATTGTCAGAGAGCAAGATGTGGAATACACAGAGAATCCCAAGAAAAATGGAAAGAACCAGGGATACTCCAGGAATCAAGACAACAGGAATAAGGAATAACCTTGTCGGGAGCTACCATCAGAACAGTAAGGTTTCAACCTCATTTACTTCCTATCTTTGATACAGTTTCCTGGGAGATCGGCCTCTCTTGGGTCACGTTTCCACCTGGGTTATGGCAGTTTCTCCGGAAGCAGAGCCTGAGACAAGGATTCTTGTGCAGTATTTTGTTGAGAGTGCTGTCAGGGGAAGAGGAGGTAGTGGAGCAGGATTGGGCAAAGGAAGACGAAGCCGGTTAAGTTGTGGTTTTGTGGGGAGTCTAGTCTCTCAGCCTGATACTGGGGTAGGCTGAATTGCACCCTTGAATTTGTCCCAACTACAGGCAAGAGGGCTGGGTTTACTCCACATTAGTCATTGATCCCAGGCCACTCCCAAGGGGAGAGGTGTAAACTTTCAGGTAGCCCCAGGTAAATCACCTCAGGCAATTCTCCAAGGAAGGAGGCAGCTGTGAGCCATTGGCACCCAACATTTGCAGCATAAAGGGTATCTGGGCAGGCCGCCAGTGACCTCTGCTACATCACCCATTACTGAGTGTCCCAGCCAGACACACATAATCAAGGAGAGGTAATCACCTAAAAAGAAATTGGGGTGCTATTTGCAGAAGAAGAAGAGATAAATACAGAGAGCTGAAAAAAACCCCAAATATTCACTACAAATGGTTAGATCTGAGCCTGCCCTGTGTACAGCAAACATTAAATTAATGGTGGCCATTATTATAAGTGTAACAAGATATTAAAATTGAAATGTCAGCTGAGAGGTCAGCATAGAAGAGATGCCGCATTCCAGAGTAAAGAGTAAAACCATGGTACAAAATTTACAAAGTAGACAAAGACTGGCTGCTCTCAACCCCTGTGGTGTTGTGTGTGGGTTTTTGTTGTCGTTGTTGTTTTGAGATGGAGTCTCACTCTGTCGCCCAGGCTGGAGTGCAATAGCACGTTCTTAGCTCACTGCAATCTCCACTTCCAGAGTTCAAGAGATTCTCCTGCCTTAGCCTCCCGAGTAGCTGGGACTACAGGCCCGCGCCACCCCACACGGCCAATTTTTGTATTTTTAGTAGAGATGGGATTTCGCCATGTTGGCCAGGCTGGTCTCCAACTCCTGATCTTGTGATCTGTCCACCTTGGCCTCCCAAAGTGCTGAGATTATAGGCTTGTGTGTGGGTTTTAAAGGTTTGGAAGTAGTTGGGGATGAGCGAGAAATATTTTTGTGTGTGTGTTTTTTTTTGTTTGTTTGTTTTGAGACAGAATCTCACTCTGTCACCCAGGCTGGAGTGCAGTGTCGTGATCTCAGCTCACTACAACCTCTGCCTCCCAGGTTCAAGTGATTCTCTTGCCTCAGCCTCCTGAGTAGCTGGGATTACAGGCAGGTGCCACCACATCTGGCTTTTTTTTTTTTTTTCTTTAAATATTTTTAGTAGAGACGGGGTTTCACCATGTCGGCCAGGTTGGTCTCAAACTCCTGACCTCAGGTGATCCACCCTCCTCAGCCTCCCAAAGTGCTGGGATTACAGGCGTGAGCCACGACACCTGGCCAAGGGAGAAATATTTGAAGAAGCAGTTGATGTGTTGTGAGTCCCACCTTCTCTCAAAAACGAGCAAGGGAGGATGCTTCCCCCCACCTCCCACTTCGTCTCAAAGGAGAACAGCTCTTTAAAGTGACCACTCAGAGCTCTGCTATGGTTCAAATGTATGTGTTCCTCCAAAATTCGTATGTTGATTGGAACTTAAGTCCCAAGGTGATGGTCTTTGAGGTGGGGCCTTTAGGAGGTGATTAGTGTGAGATCAGTGCCTTATTAAAAGTCTGGAGGGAATTAGCTAGTAGCTTTTTGCCCATCTGCCTTCCACCATGTGAGGGCACAATATTTGTCCCATCTGGAGGAAGCAGCAACAAGGTGCCATCTTGGAAGCAGAGACCAGGCCACCACCAGACACTGAAACTGCTGTTGCCTTGATCTTGGACTTCCAGCCTCCAGAACCATGGCAAATAAATGTCCATTCTTTATAAATTACCCAGTCTCAGGTATTTTGTTAGAGCAGCAAGAACGGACTAAGACAAGCTCAAGGTGTATCTCCTGTGTTTTGGTGGACACAACCGGTTGCTATTTGACCCTGCCTGTTCCTTTTAGAGGGCAGCCTTTGTGCTGATCAACTTCTGTAACAATGGCGCAGAGGTCAGGTGGCTGCACTGGTACTCACCTCCAGGGCTTACTAGAGCCAGAGCTTTGGATTTCTTGTAAACTCAGGTGGGACAGCTAGAGAGGGTGCCAGCATGGGTTTATCTTAGGGTTTGTCCACAAGTGACTCCTGGAGGGGCCAGCAGAGAGCTGAAAGGAGCTGGGGGTCTTGCTAGACGGATGCACAGGGGCTGAGGAAGGAGAAAGCCACCAACTAGACTAGAAGTATATTCACCTGGCAAAGGACCAGCAGGCAAGCAGCTTCTCTAACTCTTCTCTCACTCCAGAGCTCCAAAGCTGGAGAGTCAGAGATCAAGGCTGTCAGATTCTTCAGGGGAGGATGCATGCAGGGGACAAAGAGAAAAGAAGCACAGTGTGCCCCTCCCTGACAGGCTTCATAACTTACCTGCAAAAAGTTCAAGCTGGGGAGAGGGGCACCAGCAGGGAGAAGGCTCAGCTTTAAGTCAAGTTTGAAGGTTTGATGATCTGGGTGGAGGGATGAACTAAGACTATAGTTAGTGACTAGAAGTGGTTGTAGGACTTTTTATTACCTACAGTGACCAGGAAACTGATGACTCTCCCCACATTCATACACATGGGCAGGATAACTAGCTTCATAGGATATACAAAGAGGGACAAAAGGAGGCTTCTTTCACATGAAAGCCTATATGTTCTGTGTGTTCAGATAATGGCTATTTGAGGAAAGGCATTTGAAACCACATTGTGAATATATGGCCTTGGCAGATTGGGGCCTGAGTGAGTGCTAGGCCTGAAGGTCTCTTAGGAAAACTAGGCCTGACCATTTTGGGGTTTGGTGAACCTGAGCTCAAGGTCACACTGTGTCATGAGACTTAGACTCCAGCTTGGGCCAAACTGTCCCAAATCTGCATAATGCCACCTCCAAAGGATTTAGTGCATTTGACACGTCACATTTCCCAGGTGAGAGAAGGAAAGGTGTCTGCACAGGCAAATGATGTATTCAAGGTCTCCAGGTTGGGTTGAAGAGGTTTTCAGGCTCCCCGGGCTCCTGAACCTGGATTCTCTTATTCTGGCCATGACATGATGGCTCCCAGTGGGGCTGCTCTGATGTAATCGGCTATGAGGGAGGCCTGTGGGTTTCTCAGAGCTGGGGCAGGGTGCTGGGGATGACATACCAGGCTTCCCGAGGATGGACACTAGGTGTTTACAAATGAAGTGAGAACCTCATTCTGGAACCAGTGACCTCTCCAGAGCTGGAAGGGTCCTTAGAGACATCAGTCTCTTCACCACATTTTATAGATAGGGAAACTGAAGTGCACGTAGGGCCTGGGACATACAGGGACTCAATCTAGGCTCAGGCATGAGTAGATTTTAGCCCTGGCCCTTCCTCTGGAAGTGTACCTAGGAGATGCCTTTGGGGCAGAAGGAAAGGCTTCCCTCAAGGAGCCAAGTAAGGGCAGTTTAGAGGGGCACAGGGCTGGGTTAAGGAAAGATATTGTTCTATTTGGCTTTGACAGTAGGGTGTGTGCAGGGCAGATAAGGCTCTCAGGAAGGTGGCTGAGGACCTGTGATGAAGAAGGTTGGCTTTCATGCTGTGGAATCCCACATTGCTCTGCAGGCAAAGGAAAGTCCTCAGAAGGGGCAGGGTGATGGAGAGATGTAATAATAACAGCAAATATTTGATGAGTGTTTATACTATGCTAGGCACTGTTGTAAGCCCTGTATTTTAATTTTTATTATTTTTATTTTTAGAGAGGCTGTCTTGCTCTGTCATCCAGGCTGGCAGTACAGTGTTGTGATCACAGCTCACTGCAACCTTGACCTCCTGGGCTCAAGTGATCCTCCCACCTCAGCCTCTCCAGTAGCTGGGACTATAGGCATGCACCACTATGTCTGGCTAATTTTTAAAATTTTTGTAGACACAGGGTCTTGCTATGCTGCCCACGCTGGTCTCAAAACTGCTGATCTCAAGCGATCCTTCCACCTTGGTCTCCCAAAGTGCTGGGATTACAGGCATGAGCCACTGTGCCTGGCCCTATAAGCACTTTAGGTGTATTATCTCAATTAATCTTTACTCAAGCCTATGAGGTGAGTTCTGATCTTAAACATTCATTTAACAGATTACTGGGGCAGAGAGAGAGGTTAAATCATTTGCCTGAAGTTGCCCCTTGGTTGGAGTCAGGATTCTGGCCATCGTCTGCCTCAAGAGCCCACCACACTACAGTTCTGCCTTACTGCCTGTGAATGTTGTAAGAAGAGCTCCCTGGTGGTCACAGGTGCAACATCACAGATGAAGATCTGGGGCAGGAAGAATGACTAGAAGCCTGTGGAATATCCTCCAAGAACCAAGGCAGAACTACGACCAGTGAGAACCACACAGAGTTTGCCAGGATTTCCTGAATCCGAAAAATGACATGAACAAATAATCTGCTCATTTAATGTCTCATGCTTATAGGTGAGGACATTGAAGCTCAGAGAAGCAAGATGAATTGCCCCCAGGGACAAGCTGCTTATCTAGGCTTGAATCCAGATGGCAGGACTCTAGAGAGGGGAATTGATTTTAAAATATTAATATGTTAGGCGGGGCACGGTGGTTCATGCCTGTAATCCCAGCACTTTGGGAAGCTGAGGTGGGTGGATCACTTGAGCTCAGTAGTTTGAGACCAGCCTGGGCAACATGATGAAATCTCATTTCTATCAAAAATACAAAAAAATTAGTCAGGTATGGTGGCACACACCTGTGGCCCCAGCTATTCAGGATACTGAGGTAGGAAGATCACCTGAGCCTAAAAGGTGGAGCTTGCAGTGAGCCGAGATTGTGTTGTTGCACTCCAGCCTGGGCGATGGAGTGAAACCCGGTCTCAAAATTTTTTTAAAAAGGCCAGGTGTGGTGGCTCACACCTGTAATCCCAGCACTTTGGGAGGCCGAGGCAGGCAGATCACTTGAGGTTGAGAGTTCGAGACCTGCCTGACAACATAGAGAAACCTTGTCTCTCCTAAAAATACAAGATTAGCCAGACGTGGTGGTGCATGTTGTAATCCCAGCTACTCAGGAGGCTGAGGCAGGAGAATTGCTTGAACCCGGGAGGCGGTGCCATTGCAGTCCAGCCTCGGCAACAAGAGCAAAACTCC